>JARFOC010051252.1:0-20301 GCA_031763485.1 Osmoderma eremita | reverse complement strand
ATTCATAACAAACACAAAATTTAGCAACTTTGCCAAATTTAAACCTACCCTCTATCTCCAATAATAAGCGAGATTCCTATGGTGATGATCGAAAATGAGTCAGCCTGTATACAACAAAAATCCAAAAAAATTGTAAATGGTTCACGAATGTTTTACATGCTGCCGTTCCTAAAGACAATGCGGATTTTGTCTCTCGGTCCTAAGTTTGAGTTTACCGTGGAAAGTGAAAATGTCAATATTAATCTGTTCGTAGCGGACATCGAAGTTATCATGAATTACGTTCCAGAAATGGATAGGAATATCTTGAGACCTAGAGTTACTAATAATATCAACACCTTTTAGAATCAAACTAAATTTAGTCCATCATCTCCCTACAACAGTATACTTATACGAAAAAAACAAAAAGATTTTTAATGGCGCAAATGCTTTTGACATTTAACATATCGGTATATAAGTACAATGGAATTGCATACCTTAGCGAAGGATTGACACAGAAAATTGATTATATTAATGGAGCTCCGCATTTAACCTTCTACGACTTCACATTGTCGTTTTTATCTCTCCATACTTTGCTGGTAATATATGGATGCGGACAAGGATTTAATCAAGGCTAAATGAGAATACTATGAAGTCTATAAGTGTATACATACATATATACCTTATGTCCAAAATAATACTTTGTTACTCACATTAGAAAATATATTCCCGAATTTAATCGCATATTCACTATCCGTAATACGGCAGATACAGAATGTGGGTAGTAATAGACTTGAAATGAGAAGATAATGAGCCGATGAATTACATGCAATCGTCACGCGAAACATTGGACATTACGAAACCGTCCTTGGTATTTCCGTTAATACCAGTACTTACAAACCGCAAAATGTTCAGGCACCCAATGAAATTTAAACAGGCCAAACGACTGGAAGTTGTTTACGCAGTTCAGTAACACATTGTATTGTTGTTGTACTATGTATCGAAAAGGAAATAGTGATATCCAGAGATAAATTTACTCCAAGTATCGTCAGAAATTAAAGAAAAAGTCATCAACGAAGTAACCATGTTTCGGATTACGTAAAACAGAAGGGAATGCGCCACTTTGATACCACACAATAGGAGTACAGCTTTTATCGGTATGCGGTTAAGTTGATATGAGCACATGAGTAGCATGAGTAGAGTCCTGCGCGGATACTTTCTTTCCTATCCACATCCACCTCATTATTTATTTATACAACATTGTAAAGTTATTTATCATGCATCCATATTCACATACATCATTATGGCTAATAACAATTTAAAGCAGAAGAGAGACGTAGAAAACACATGAGAGAAGGTGCGATATACGCTATGTCATCACTAAGAGTGAGAGCATGCGATAGATGTTACGTAACCACTAAGAGAGGGAGAAACACGCCCTGTAGTCAGTGATAATGATGGGACGAGACCGTGATGTAACTCGACCTCGGCTAGCAAAAAATCGAGTAGGCTCTCGAATACCTACGTGATTCAAATCCGGATTCGAGTTTGGAGAATCCAGTCGGGACTCGAGTTTGTAGAATTGAGTCAGGACTAGAGTTTTTAGCATCAAGTCAGGACTAGAGTTTTTAGCATCAAGTCAGGACTCGAGTTTTTAGAATCGAGTCCAGTTGTGTAGTGGGTTGCGAAACTCGACTTAACGCTTCATTTTATACTAATTTTTACATATTAAAAAGTATTAATTGCTGCAAGCTCGCTATTATTGCAAAACTATAAAGATTTTGTTCGACATAACCCCACAGAAAAAATTGCATGGATTGAGATCGGGTGATCGTGGTGGCCATTTTATCGTACCCTTCCCGGCAATAACACGATGAGGAAAGGTGTTTTCTAAAAACTCCATTACTAATCTGGTGTTATGCGCGAGATAACGTGTTGCATAACCCAAATTGCATCAAAAGCGGGGTTAAGTTGACGGACAGAGGGAATAATTTGCGTTCGCAGCAAATCCAATTATTTCATTTCATTCCAATTACCATCGATAATAAATGGTTCTATAATGTTATAACCCAAGATACCCGCCCAAACGTTAAGTTTTTTTCGGGGAGCTGAGTTCTTACATTACAGGGCAGATGTTGATTTTCTCGAGACCAATATCGCACGACTGAGGGATTATGCTTGCCATGACGTGGAAAGGAGGACTCGTCGGAAAACAGAATACTTTTTATAAAATATTCGTCTTCGTTAGCCTTTTCCACCACGGACGCACAAAACTCTATTCTTACAAAAATTGTCCTCGGGAAAAATCTCCTGGCACTTTTGAACTTTATAACTTTTGCATTTGTTGTGTTTCAGAATACGTTCCACTGTACGTCTACTGACACCGATTTCTTATGCAATTTTCCGACTAGAGCAAAGTTTGCCAATTTCAACCAAAGAACAAACACTCACTTCTCTCTCCTTCCGTTCGGGAGATATTAGAGGGATTTGAGGTTGTTCGCCTATTTGTTGGCATTACGGCAATTCCGGACCACACAGCGAAATTTCCTAAACGCTTTGACGATCCCCTTAATTGTCGAATGCGAAGGTATAGGACAATTAACGTACTCTGCGGCAAATAGACCGACCGTGGTTTGGTAGGAATTTCCAGCAAAATACTATGTTATGATTTGTACCTTCTCTGGGGTTGTATAAACTAACATAGTGTATCCGAAATCGACGATCACTTGTTAGAACTTTGCCTGCGCATAGACAGATACAAAATGATTCAGATAGGCGTGCTGCGTGCTACGGCGTTGCGCGCGATGAGGCTGATCGGCGGGGATAAATGCAAGTATGCCAGATCGCGTTTCCTACAATATATCTCCAACCCCGGTGAGAGCTGAGCATACGTATATTAATAACGGATAAATAGTTGTGAATGGTAGTTGAAAAAGTGGAGAATCTAAACTAAAAACTATGCAAATCTTAATTTCTTTTCGAAAAAAGTTCCAAACCTTTTTTTTACTACACTATCATTTCATACTATCTATATTTTACCGAAGCTTGTTTCCGAAAATCTAATTAAATACTCCACAATCTATTGCATTTTTTTGCGTATTCCTTTTCTATACTTTGTAGTAAATATTCATTTTTGCATTATATACTTGTTTCATGGTTTGATATTACAAAAAGAAACACTAAAAGAATGTTTGCAGAAGACAAGTAGGTCTTTAAAGAGCGTTAAAGAAACCGGGATGTAAGAACTGCAAGAAAGACCGTATAAGAAAAACCAAGATGAACAAAATTATTTGACAAAAAATACAGCAAAAAGGAAACCTATTTGATCAGATATTTTCTTTCTTTAAGTTAAGAATTTCGGCCGTTAACTTCGCAAACAGGTGTATCGAATATTCAAAATTTTCCGTTTATTGCTATTGTTTCCATGCAATCACTCAGGCATATAAATATGTATGACATTTATTAACATAAATATTTTGTTTAACGCCTAATGTAAAAATAAGGTAGGCGCATAGTTACATAATACATAACTAATTCCTGAGAAAATCTAATTTGAATATACGAAGGTGTGTCCAACGCAGGTATATTAATCATTTACAAAACTGGCTCGGAACAGTATGCAACATATAAATACGAAAACCATGAATGAGTTAAAACAAACAAAATTTTTTCGAGCGAAGTATATCATTTAAAGATCGCATTATAATTCCGCCGTAGCACGCAGTCAATCTAAGTTAAAACTGACACAATATCATTGCGTGAAAGTATTCGTAAGTACCGCGTAACATGTTCATTGTTTATCGCGATTCCGTGCGATAATTTAATAAACGTAAGGAATATTGTATAGTGCGACTTTACGAAAAGCAAACATCCGCCTTCCTGGAAATCCATTTGCGTTGTCTTAACACTACCGTTGCATTGATTAATAATTAAACTTAGTAGACGGAAAAGTACTTGGTATAATTATAAACGTAATAATATTCAGTCTGTAATTAATGCAGTTGTTCAGAACGAATAATGATTAATATTTGCATTTCCAGTTACAGATTGTGCTAAGTGTTGTATCCGAACAACAATACTCTACAGAGGGCGCTGTTGCACCGCCACCTTGGGCAGATCCTAAAGTCAATCCTTGCGCTACACAACCAAGGGGTTGGCAGTTATTGTACTGGCCACCGGATGGAAAATGTTATAAAATATTTAAGGTAAAAATACGTAATTTGTAATACACTGTTGTAATATGCATTAAATAGAACGGAATCTATGGTTAAAATTTCAAAATGGTGCTTTATTTGTAAACAGAAAAGTTAATAATATTCTACGAAAATATCCTCTTGTAGTTATTTAGAAAAATTACTTTCGAACCATGAAATAAAAATATATAACTCTAAATTTGGTTAAACATGATGAGTGGCCTATTGAAATATTTTAAGGAAGGAAATATGAAAAAATTCTGCAAATAAGAACACTGCATTAGGCCAAAGTGATCTTTCATAGTAAATAATTTTCACTTTTGCATCACTTCCGGTTGACCGGAAGTCGCTATTAACTTTCTTATTTTAAATGGAATGTTATAATTTTTATTGCACATTCCGATTCTAAACTTTATTCTGGATAGAAAATGTTAAAGTTCTCTCCTATATACAGCGCACTCCCGATTTTCCGGAGCCGATTATCCAGTTTGCAGATTAACCGTGCTAACATCTCAAAAGTGGATTAACCGCGCCCGGCACTGTTAATCAAAGGGTCAAAAGGGTGCCTGAATGGATAGAACAATTTTTAAAGAGTGGTTCGATAAAAAATTTGTGCCTCAGGTAAAGACGCATCTCCAATCTCTTGGATTACCTCAAAAAGCTGTACTGCTACTGGACAATGTTTCATCTCACCCTCCCGAATTAACGTTCAAATCAAGCGATTTGCGATCACTGCTGATTTCACTGGAGTTAGATCTGATTAATATGTTGTGTACGTAACGGAATGTAATGTTGACTCCTACTGGAATAAACTTAATATGGATTGATCGTGATTTATCTGCTCTGGGAATGACAACGCCCTACTAAACCTCAACTGAAACTAATTCCTATAAATTATCTGTTATCGCATATTTCATCTTGAAATATGAAACTGATTTGTTGATGCTTCGATATTCAACCCAATGTGACGAGATAGCTAAAGAAAGGCTTCCCCTAGTTTCTAACACAGTTCGTTTCCAGAAGAACATTAATTACCATTATTGAAAATTATTTCAAAAAGCAGTAGGGCTTATAAGGTGAAATGTGTTATTGCTTTCCGCATTCCAACTCATTCACCGGACTCTATTGTTAGAAGTTTTATTACGGAAGAATAGCCCAATATGTTCAAAGCCAAAATTCGATCTACAAAATCACTTCTCCTTAAAAGCAGCAAGATTACACTGGTTAACAAGATTTTTGTTCCAAGCACAAAAATGCCTGATTCCCGTGTACTTTTGCATGCTGATTTTCAGAATTTCTCAATCACCCTTACTTTTTATGTTCCAGCGTATTCGCTTATCCACCTATCTATGTATGCATAGATATATAGTGTAAGAGAACATGTCTTGACGTTTTTTCATTTGTCGGCTAGAGCTCGGAACTGATCAAGCAGCATGCAATGGTTAATGTTTGAACATTTCTTGACGTGTTAAGACCTGTATTTCCTAGATAGCAACTCTTGTTATTTTAGTGGTCGGCTAGAGCTCGGTGAATGAACATATACCCTGACGTTGTTAACGTTTTAAAGAGTGTTGCGTTGTGGTGCCTTCAAGCTATTGTAGTGAAACCGCGAACATTTAATCACCTGTAAAAATGCCAAGGAAATGTGTAAACCACTCGAACCCTTTTTGCTACATTTGCGGCGAATTGACATTTAAATATCAAAAACACCTCTCCTCAAAGAGTGTTATGAGCAGTATTACAAGTGTAAAGTAGGTGATGAAGACAAAAGCTGAAAATACCCTAATATTCCATCTGCACTGAGACCAGTACCTCAGAGTACGGAATTACCCGTGCCTAAACCTCCACAAAACATGACACTAAGCGACGATGAAAGTGCTAATGACAAAGTAAACGAAGAAAGTTTTGCAGGGGACAATATGGATTTGGATCCAACATTTCAACCAGATTCGTTTTGTTGTGTGCCGCATCTTCTAAGTCAAGAAGACCTCAACGACCTCGCCCGCGATTTAAAGTTGTCTAAGAAGCAAGCCGTACTTCTAGGTTGCAGATTGAAAAGCGGGAATCTTCTTCAGAGCGGAACAAAAGTTCACGTTTGCTCGGCATGCAACCCGGTTACACAAAGTGATGTTGTTCCCTCTGTGAATGGGACAGTCGGGATAGAAAACATCATTATAAAAAGAAAGGGTGGCTAAAACGAACTTCACTGACACCAGGAAATAAGAATGTCATTAGTACCCCACTTGTTGATCCTCAAAAAATTTATATGCCCCCTTTGCACATTAAGCTTGGGTTGATGAAAAACGTTGTCAAAAGTATAGATAAAACTAACAGTGGGTTTGCATATGTGAGAAGTAAGTTCCGCAAGATCAGTGATGCTAAGGTAAAGGAACGTATTTTTGTGGGACCCCAGATCAGACAGTTACTTTGAGATGAAAAATTTGTTGAGGCGTTAAATGGAATTGAAAAAGCAGCATGGTTGTCTTTTAAGGAGATTTGCGACGGCCTCTTGGGAAATCGTAAAGCCGAAAACTACGTAGAGATTGTTAACAATCTACTGGCCTCATAAAAGCCATGGGTTGCAACATGAGTCTGAAAGTACACTTTCTTGACACCCAGTTCCCAAAACACCTTGGAGCAGTCTGTGATGAGCATGGCGAAAGATTTCACCAGGACATTCTACTCGTGGAGAAGAGATACCAAGGCAAATGGAGCCCTGCTCTGTTGGCGGACTATTGCTGGACACTGAAGAGAGATGTTTCTGATGCAAAGTACAGTCGAAAGTCATATATCAGCACATTTTCCAAGTAAATATATCACTTTGTACGTCATTTTTTCATGATTTATTCACATATTATAATATATACTTTGTGTGTTATTAGAAAAATGAAACTAAATTAAATAAAAATTACTGCATGATATAACAAAGTAAAGTAAACTTTTTTTAAACTTTTTTCTTTTTAATTTATTCATTTCAACAGATTCAACAGATTTCGCGGTATTTTCATGGTATTTTAGGGCAATGACAAAATATATAGTTATTTTAATAGATGCGATTAAGTTTTTTTTTCTAATTTACTAATCATTAGATACTACATTTACGACTGTTAAATCCGAAATCAATATTCATTTATTTAAACATAAATCACCAACCAAAAATAGCTGCTTTAAACTAACAAATTATAAAATGCACAAATTATAGGTTTCTCTTTCACGCTTCCATTACGGTAACAATCGTACCGTAGTGAACTTACACGACTGTGCCATAAGCGTTTCCTTGCAGCCTATAAATGCTTTGTATTCCAATGCTTGAACGCAGAACCAAGGACGCGTTGTGTAACGCGCGCTCTCGATATCCGACTGTTTCAGGAAGACCTTAAGTCGTCAACATTCTACACTATCCTTTTCGTATGGTATGTACATGTTTTATACACTTCCCCGATTCTGTTTAAGTTAAATCGGCGCAATTCCTCCGTCTTGATTTGGAGATGCCGTGAGTTAATCTACGGTGGCGTGCGTAATTGTGAATTTTTACATTCATACAATGCATATGCTTGCTAACTGTGAGCGTACAGGACTTCCTTAAATTTTACAATTGGTATCTTGATGAAAACGCAAAATATACATAACGGATTATGGATTAAGTAGGAAGTAACACTTCGTGATTTAACCATACAAAAAAATTGTAAATAACTGACTTATTATAGAGATGTTTAAAGTGATGGATTAACATCGTAGTCTATATCATCGTGGTGAAGAAACCGTTAAACGATACTTATCATAATTATTGCGAATTTGCTGGAAAAAGGTCCTACTAAACGTTCTTTATAAAAATATGCAAGTAACAAAGAATTTAATCTAAAAAACAACTGAAGCACTCGTGCATTGTATATTGGATAAGAAAAATAATCAGTGTAACTGTAACAAAATACAATATAGAGTGTGCAAGTTGCAGAGCTCAACTTCATCTAAAAATACAGCTACAGCATCCAACAAAACAAACAAAAACAATCTAACATGGTGAGGTCCATCGCCAAAACAAAATAGATCGACAAGTGATGCTTTATTCGTAATAATATAAGCAAGGGAAAAGAAGTTACTTACCCTGCCTATGAAAGTTTCATAAATCTAAGAAATCACACCATCGATCATAAATATCATTAATAAGCTGAACACTGGAAATACAACTAAAATAAAAATTGAACACCAGACAAAATATATAGCAACACTAAAAAAAAATAAGACAGGAGGATAACTTAATCCCATTCCTTTTCAAAAAGGGATATAATTAATATGTACGATATGACATACAAAGACACCAACTGCCCTAAAATCACAAGTCAACAAAGCCTCGGCAATATCAGGTTGCTTAAAAGATGTTGTCTGCAGAAATAAGCATGGCGCTTTGAAAAAGTAAAGTGCAGATATATATGACTTGCGAGTCAAAGTTTGTGTCAAATCGAGATCCGATTTGACACAAACAAAGCCAAAAGTAAGAACAGCAGAGATAAAAAAAGAGCAATAGCAAGAAAAGTACTTAAAGATATAGTGAGGGACAGCGGTAGAGAGAAACGTGCGTTGTTGAGGATGTAGTAACATAGGTTAGGAAACAAGGAGATACTGGGGATACCATGTAGAGAAGATGAATCAGCACAGAATTGCCCAAATTCCTACAATTAGCATTCAATTAGCAGATCTTTGCATCATCAAAAAAATCAAAAAATGAACTACGGAAAATTACAAGCAGACTAGAACAGGAGGCAAGGAAATTTGATCTGAATTTAAATCAAAATAAAACGAAATATATGGTTATGGGAAAAACAGAAAAAAACCCTTGGGAGGAGAAGATAACCTGGTGATGAGTGCAAAAAAGAGCAAAAAATATGTTTTCAAGAGAATAAGTAAATTTGTCTACTTGGGAGTTAATATTGAAGACAATGGGCGTGAAGAACAGGAAATCCAGGCAAGTTTTGCAAAAGGAAAACGGAAATACGGAAGCCTGAAGAGTCTCATGAAATCAAAATTTGTATCAAAGAAAACAAAAGGGGGGATCTATCAAACAGTCATAAGACCTGCCGCCACATATGTCTGTGAGACGTGGGTCTTAAATAAGATGGAAGAGGGGCAGAAGAAAAGATGGGAAAAAATCCTGCGTGCTATATATGGAGGAGTAAGAACCGAGGAAGGATGGAGAAGAGGCTCAACTCTAGAAGTAGAATAAACATGAAAGCACTAATATCGTAGCGTTTGCCAAAGCCCAAAGAATAAGATGGTTGGGGCATGTAGAAAGAGAAAGGTTACCAAAATTAGCCCTTACCAGAAAACCAATAGGTAAAAGGAGAAAGGGGAGACCAAGAAAGAGATGGATGAATAAAGTGGAAGATCTAAAAATAGTGGAAATAGGAAATTGGAAGGAGATGGTAGAGAATAGACGAAAATGGAGAAATGTAGTCCGTGGAGCAAAGTTCCTAATATTACTATTTTATCAGCCCTAGACCTTCACGGCCAGTAGAGCTAATTATTATTATTATTATTATTATTATTGCACCATGGTCCTATTTGTTATTATTGCTCTTAATATCATCTCTTAAAGTAGTCCAATAGAATTCTCTCGGACCACTGTGATAGCAGTTGGAAAAATTCATACATAATTATAGTTTGTGTGATATTTGCCCTGAATTAGATGGCGTTCTCTATGTAATTTCAAAATTTTAGGCATAAAGTAAAAGAAACATTCAATTATTTCATGGTGGTAAAGTTGTGAAATAATCATAAAACACAACAAATTTTATCTTTTTGTCTATTCAATACACATTATATGTTGAAAAACTTTTTCAGAGAAAAAACATACTCACAGTCGCAGAATGAAATGAGCAAGACCATGTTACCAAAAACGTAATAAAAATGTGGTTTTACTCTTGAAATTTGAAAATTTTATACAATTGAAGAATTTGTTTATTGTTACATAAAAGCATAAAACTAAAGTTGAAGCGTCTTGTTTCTCCTAGAGTGACTTTTCATATGTTGTAACAAAGCATAGAAGTATACTACTCAGTCTTTTGATATACTTAAAATGCTCTGTCATAATCACTAACTGATTTCTACCAAAACCTCGTAACGTTCGACACAAATGAGAGTAATGTTTATACATGACTCTGCCTTCCATTTAGAACATTTAGAGTTTAACAAACTCCCCAGATTTATATTATTCCACGTTATGTATGTATATCAGAGCGAATCTTTGCATTGCATCGTCAACAAAGGAATGAATTTTACATGGTACTTCTTCCGTGTCAATCACCTTCGTTGTGCGTGCGTCTCGTTATTCCCGCTTGCTTTCATCTGTTGCAGATGGGTTACCCGTGTCCGGATGACATGGAACTGAGCCCGGCAGCCACGACCGCGGGAGTTCGGAAATTTTCCGCCGAGTGTCGTTGCCCGCCCAAAACTGCCCAGTCCACGTATGATGGGCGCTGCTATGAATTATTCAAAGCGGGTCCGTGTCAGCGCGGACAGTACTTCGCTCCGGACACGCGGAATCACACTGAGTCGGAGTAAGTATCTAAATTATTTTGTAGTTTTTTTTTGTTTTAATTCATAAGCCAAAAAAGTTGATATTATGAACAAAAATGTATGCGAAAAATCTATATTACTAATTTTAATATAGAAACTTGGTAATTATGTAATTATACAGGGTGCAGCAATAGTACGTTTAGTGGTTTTGTCATCCGCTTAGTTTCTTTTATGAAATCATCCATAAAAGCAATGAAAAGTAGTGGACCTAGACTACCTTCCTGCCGTACTCCCTGTTTAATGTTGATCGTTTCCGACTTCATGTTTCTCCTTATAACACTGCTTCTGGTTTTCTTATATAGACATTTAGTAACTCTATCAATTTACAGTTTTCTATTTCTTAAACTTTGCCTTATTTTATTTCTGGGAACTTCATCATTCTATATCAATAAATCCCAAAGAAAAACTGGTTCAAGTCTCGCTATTCTCTTGTTTATAGTTTCTTTTATAGTAAACACATGGTCTTGAGTACTTTTATTTGCGCTGAATCCGCCCTGTTCTTCTTCAAAAGTTGGTTCAATTTGTTTTCTTAATTGTCTTTCTACAATCTTTTCAAATATTTTCACTGCTGTGCTAATTAGCTTCATGCCTCTGTAGTTTTCACAGTTTTTTTTATCGCCTTTCTTGAACAGTTTTAGTACGATTAATCAAATTTCCCACTCATGCGGCACTTCTTCCTTTTCCCACACTTCATTAAAAATTCTTAACAAAAATCTTGTACCTGTTTCGCCCACATTTTTCATCATTTCCGCTGTGCTTTTATTATTTATTTGCGAACCTGATAGTATTTATCGCAATTGTTAAAGCTGCATGCCCACAGACGACCCTCGACGTTACAATAATATTCAATGGAAATTTATGTTTATCGTTCATTATTCAACAAATAAAACTAAAAAGAAAACAATAAATTGTCCCAAAAAATTCATTTTCTTTAATTAGGTTTGGGCGGGCAGTGCCTACTCTGCCACGCCAGACGAGCCGCCACTCCTTTACGGCCCGTTTCTAACCAAAGGTTCACAAAAAAACCTTTTTCAGCAACAAGGAATACGGTTTCTTCTTCATTATATGTCACACAATTGTATTAATTTAGATATAATTTAGACATATAAAATGTGTAGATATAATTTCGCTGGCTATTCTCTTTATTTTATCTTCGTAAAAGCTTAAATATATTGAATTAAAAATTAATACGTAAACCCTCCCGCAATGTTAGTTCCGCATTTTTAAGAACTGTGGTTACTGCAGGATCACTGCATGGTGAAAATGGTAGACAGATAGAAATTATCTTCATATCTGGTTCTCCTGTAACAAATTAGAGTTTCTAAATCTGCTAGATGATCGATCATTCATTTTGAGATATTCCACTTATAAATATTGATGATTAATAAAGATAATCTTTAATCCTTCTTCTCGTCATCCGGTACGTCTACTATACATCGTTAAGAGATCCAGTCTTCAGATTGCAGTTTACAAAAAGTACCAATGCATAAGTGAGAAAAATTTATTTGTAGATAAAATTACTCATCAATTAATTCCTTGAACTTGGGCCATATCAAACGATATAAATATTGATAGAGATTACAGGCTATTAAAGGAATTATAATTGGCTTTTAAATTGGCAGGAACAATCGCACTGCTATTATCCATGTCGTTAAATCATTTCTTAATTAAACGTCTGCATACCTGAAATTACTTATATTCCAATTTATTTCCAACAAGATTATTTAATAAATGACGTAGAAGCAAGTTAGATACGCCTCTTGTTAATTGTATTAGTATTGTATATTATACCTTTGACAGAATAGGTAATGTGTGGTCTCCTCCCGTATGGTGCGTTCCCCTTTCGGACTTCGAAAAACGTTACCTGAAATATTCCCACTTCAGGCGTTTCTTTTTCTTAAATCCCATTTCGTGTCTAAAATTTGCAGAAACCAATAAAAGCATTAAGCCTCTATTAAGAGGTAATTATTGAACTCGTCAAGTAACGTTATTACTAGGTTGTTTGTGGAAAACCAATAAACCAGTAAAAGCAAAAAAAAAAAACTTAACTCTTCGATGGATTTGCATAAACAGGAACTGCACAAGTGCGATTGTTGAAGTAAAATTAAAAGTTATAAGTGAGAAAAGCCATACTCTGTGTTCCAGATATTACAAAAAATGAAGTCGATAAGTGTTTATATAAAGTCAAAAAGAGAGCAAGATAAGAAATGACACCAGTATCGCAAATATATCAGCAAGTGATGATGATTGCTAAGGACAGAGGTTTGGATTTCGTTACAAATATTCCACACTTTACGTAAGTGAAACATGCATTATATAATGAGCGACACAAATCGCTAGGCATTAGCTTGCTTCCGAAAAAACGAGAAGATATAGAGGTCCCGAGTTTATGAAAGAGTATGTCATAATTGACGATGGTATGGAAGACGGGATTCTTGTATTTGCAATGGAGGGAGGTAATTTATCAGCAGGAGGTTCTTGCTTCCTATTCGATGGGAATTTTAAAAGCTGTAGTTCAATGTTTTACCAATTATATACAATTCACGTGGATACTGGTAGTACAGAAGAAAGAACAAACATCATTTCTGCCGTATATGCCCGGCTACCCGACAAGAAAGAGGCCACGTATAAACGATTTTTCTTATTAAAAAATAAAACCAAGAATTTCTTACCAAAAAAAAATGTATTTTGGATTTTGAAGTTGCCGCAATTAATGCTTTAGAAGAAGTTTTTCCGGTTACAGTTATCAAAGGATTTAACTTTCATTTTAATCAAGCCCTTTGGTGTAAAGTACAAGATTTAGGTCTAACAAACTTGTATAAGGAAAATGAGGAAGTAAGAAACCACATGAGGAAGTGTGCTGCATTAGCTCATCTGCCAGAAGATAGAGTTATAGATGGTTGGTCCGTGTAATGGAAAATTCTCCTACCAATGAAGCCATTGCTAAATTTAACGATTATTTTGTTGATCAGTGGATTGATAATTCTCGCCGAATATGAACTTGCGATGGAGAACGTCATCCGCCTACAAATTCTGTAGAAGGATGGCATAACAAACTCAACAGACGGATCGGAAAAGCACATCCCAATATAATTAATGAAAGTTCTTCAGGAAGAAATGCGCTATTATAATACTGTTTTCTTGCAAAATTGTGTGTGCATAAGTACCTCTAAAAGAGCAAAAAAATACTGTGAATTATATAGGCCGTTAAAAATAGTTGTAAGTGACCAAATTCAAATTGACAAAATCTTAGTGACACATTGGACAAGCTGAAAAATATTGTAAAATTATAGATAGATTTCCTTTTAATTTTAATTAAGTATTGTAGAACATTGAGATTAGATAAACGTTACTCTACATAGAGTTAAAGGTAGTTTTTTGTTTTAATTTTCCCTATTTCCTGTAAAATATAAAATTGACGCACGAAACGAGAATTCAAATACACATTCACTTCCCATCTACAGACTGAACGCCCGAAAGAGGAAAATTTTGTGAAACGCACGAAAAGAGAACGCCCAAAACGGTCACAATTTGTAATGTGTACGTAAAAACTAATAAGAGAACGAATTTTTAAAGGCTGTTTATATGTACACTAAGAAGAAGTGTTCACTAGAATGTTAAATCGTCACGAATTATTAGCTTTTTATGGTGGTATTACAGGTTTAACTTCAGCTATCATTTAACTTGTCAATCTATATAACCATGATATTGATCCATATTGGTCAACAATTAACAATACTAACTCTCTTTTTTTTTAATTACTTACTAATACAAAACAATTATAGATTCCCTGAAACTGTTTTATGAATACCTGCAGTTTTTCCGTTTAGGTCAACGAAGCAACGCTGGGGTATTTGTAAAGAAGTGGCGAGATGCGAAAATCCAAACGAAATCTTTTGGTCACAAAACGGACGGTGCTACGAGAGGCTGACCAGAGGGCCCTGCACGAAAGGGCAGCTCATCAGCGCTTCTTCGAACGGATTAGCTGAGTGTTCGTGTAATCATAAGGGCGACATGATGGACTACTACTACAGCGGCTATGGATGCTTCCAGCATTTTACAAAGGGACCGTGCAAAGATAAAGGACACCTCTTTCTTCCCGATAGGAATTGCGATTGCAACGAGGACCTGCCTCATTACCATGATGTAACTCAACAATGTTTCGAAATAGGTACGATCTGAGATCCAAATAATATATTTAGCACTATGTTATAATACGTATTGTGGTAAGTTTGGAGATTTTATGATTTCTGACTGGCACATATTTCCAGAATTATTGCTGTAGATCATTTTTATTTTGCATGAATGTTTCAGGTATCAAATTTCAAACCAATAACTGATTTAATTCTGGAGATACAGCCATTTCGAAAAGAACAAATTTGGGAATTTTGCAGTTTTTGGATTATAATGTCGGAACTATTAGTAAACATAGTTTGTCACGGTGATCTTTTTGCATTTTCATATAGAAATTTCTATAAAGAATGTAGATCAATCAACGATATATTGTGCGCTTTGTTCGACAACCATTTGCCATCTTTCAGTGATGTTTCTGGATGATAGATTCATGTTAACTGTCCAATTGCCGGAAGTACACATTTGAATTAACTGTTTGGTTCCTTGGTAGGAGCTCGAAAAACACGGAGGTCGTGTAAGGCAAAGTTTCACCTTGTGATCAAAACCGTTTGCGCACAACAAGGTTGTGATCACCAGTTATCAGCCGCTTCAAAAAAGGAGTATATTCGTTACATTTAATGAGCATACCGCAAATGTTCATACGAGCTATCAAATGGACGTCTTTGAGTTTATGAATAACCCAAATATAATAATAATATCGTCTTTATTTAAAGAAGAATAAGAGCAATACAACACCCTAGGGCGAAGTTTAGCTCAAAGCTATTCTTAACTCATGGTTGTTCATAAAATGTTACAATATTTAATGTGAAATTACAATTGTGTGGAAACGTGCTGTGAAAACTAATACGAGAAACACGAACTACATAAATTCGATAGTGTCACAAATACATAATACACATACAATTTCATAACAAATACATTCAGTGAAGCTCTAGTAGGGCGACATATCTAGCATAGATCTGACGTGCCTCTTAAACATAGTCAGTGACATCCGCTTTTTAAATACTGCAACATATTCATTATAGATAACTACAGCATTATAACTAAAAGACCGCCTAAACATAGCTGTTTTATGTTGTGGTAAGCTCATAGTATCCCTCCTCCTAACACTAACATTATGGCTGTCACCACGATATGTATATACACTGACATAACCTAGCAGTATGTTCATGAAATTTCAGATCATTGTCCAGAGTTACTCCTACTATTTTAATATGTTTTTCAAATGGTATGGTATTCTGATCTATTTTGATCGCTAGTCTTGGTTCTACACTCAACCCATTTCTTTTAAGATCAAGCTTGCTTATCTCAGCCTCCTGAAGTGGTCGTAAACGCTTGATGTTCAATGTTTCTACAATCTTTCGTGTCGTGTAACGTGGGTTTGACTCAATCGGTAGGCTTCCTTGACCGGAGAGCGTCATTGAATTTAAAATCACCACGTATTTGGTCCTTCATCTTCAACTTGTTATAAAATATCCAAAACTCTACCAAATCGCTCAATGAATGGAAGATTTACTATTGGGAATGCGAGCAATGACAGAATCAATTATTGACGTTATGCAGCGAGATAGAAGAACAGCACTCCGCTGCCTGGAATTGATGACCTTGGGTGATTGCTGTGCATCAAAAAATATGAAAAGCAGCTTTCAAGAAGATGGAGAGTCTACGAAGTATGATTTTGACCCAAAACATCGGCCAAGATTTAGTCAGAGGAACGCATTATCAAGAACAGCCTGTTCGGATGCACACATTATTAGCGTACAGAAGAGAAAAGCTGAAGCAACATCCAATCGAATATCACCAACACTGAGATACCCAGAATAGGCTGAGGGCTAGATGGCTAGGATTGGACCGTCGTGAAAAACACGGTCGAAGAATGCCACCACATAGGGGAGACCTTCTAAGCCGTTACAACCCCGAAAAAGGAGCAAGAAAGTCGGTGGCCTGCTATGTTTTCGAAGCTGGGCAATGTAAAACGCAAGGAGAATGCAAATGCCTCCATGAAGACGATCATTTCCGATATGGGACAGAATAGGCCAAAGTATGGACAGTATTCCGTCGCCGTTAGCAGTTCACCGTGCAAAAAAATGTTTACGTCTAACCCAAAGATAATATAGTAAGGATAGATGGGGCACTTAACGTCAAAATTGTGTATCTATCCCTCTGGTAGTCTGCGAACCCAACTAAACGGACTACGACGCCAAATTTCATATATGCATGCCGTGCAGATTTTTAAGTACGTACATGTTCTATTTTCAACTATAATTCTGTTCAGAAAGTGAGCGCAAAAAACACACATTGGAATTGGAATTAAGTTTTTTGCTTACCAGACGTAATACAATGAACACACTATTCGGATTTCTCCTGCCGCACAAAATTGTTAAATCTACTTATTTTTTAAACACATTAACGCACCAACCACTTTTAACAATAATTTTATTCACGCACTGACTTCTGCAATAGCAACTTCTAGACTAAAGACTCTGAAGGAAAACGATTCGGTCTAACATTAATCTACCATACTCAACAAAAATATAGCCATTATGAATATCATTACACTAAAAAGTACATATCGGGTCCAGGTACTTGGCCATGAATCATTTTTAGCTCGCCGTGCGTTAATAAAATAATTAATTAATTCGGGACACGTCAACTTTATAGACGAAATACACAATAATAATAAAAATAACGATGATGATTAAGCAGTAAGTAAAAAACCAAAAGAACGATTAACAATTGATTGATTCTATATGAAGACATGCAGCCACAAAATGAAATAGAAGAGGAAAGAAAGTCATTCACAGCAACTAGGGGCTGCATTGATTTAAAACTCGGTTTGATCCAAAAAAAAATGCCACAGCGGACTTACATTCTTAAGATAGGAAGAAAGCACAAGTCTGTAAAACAATTAAGAACAGATTGACGTTGGTATTTTTATAAAAATACAGCTCTTAAAAGCTCTTAAACATTAAAATTATCTATCTGTTTTTCAGCAATGAAATCGGAGGGCGTGGGTCACGGCTGTTTTATTTCGTAAGTGAAACGATATTTGGAGAAGGAAGTAATACCATTCAAAGTGCTGTGCGGTGCTCTTACCACCTAACACGACTTACTTCAACCACTTGATTAAGGCATCATTAGATTAGAGTATCTACTCGACTCGATATATACTCGATAGGTTTTGAAATGCTTCACGTGATGGTTGAAGATTCCTCTTATATTGAATTTGGCTCATGGAATGTTGGTAGTAATTCACAATTGCTGATGCAATTGTATTTATCAAGAGAGCAACGGACGAATTGAAACCAGAAACGATTGCGGCAGGTTGGCAAAATTTGTGAATTGATAGCGTTCGTAATTCTGAAGACCACCCAAATACTGATCCACAACTCACAACGATAATTAATATAGGGCAGGAAATCGGTGGAGAAGGATTTAACGATATGACTGTACAAGAATTGAATAATTACATAGACTATCAACATCAATCTTCCTCAGAAGAGAGTGACGATGAGGATGAAAATCAACACGAACCGCTATCATCTTGGTCCGAAAAATTTATGCAATATTTCGAACGGCCCAAATATTAAAAGAATAGATAACAGATTTATGACCCGATATTGGAGATATAAAAAATAAATTAAAAAAAATACCATGCGGAAATTGCTGGACTACAAGAAATACGATGGAAGGAAAAAGGAAAAATAGAGGAAAAACAATACACACTCTGGTATTCAGGCTATGGAGGGACCGCTTTTATTAGTACAACGAATAGCGGAGAATCAAGTACTAAAGCAGTTAACAGTAGAATTTCATACATCAGAATTAACAACAAGCCAAGAAAAATATCAATAATAAACGTATACGCCCCGACAGAAGGAGCAGATGAAATAGAAAAGCATGCGAGGAAATGCCAACAAATGATATATTATTGATTATGGGCGATTTCAACGCCCAAATAGGGAAAGAGAGTTGTTATAAAGATGTGGCTGAGGTACACACAATACAGGAGGAAACGAATAATATCGGAGAATTATTATGTAACTTAGCACCTTCAATGGAAATGTTCATAGTAAGTACAAAATTCAACAACAAAAAGATACATAAAATGATATGGTTGATACCAGGAAAAAACGAAGGAAATCAAATAGACCATGTACTAGTTAACAAGAAATGCTTAACATCGATCAAGATACGAGATCATACAGAGGTGCAAACATAGACTCAGATCATTGTTTAATAATAACTAAACGTAAAATGAAAGTCAGTGCCAAAAAAACAAACAGAAAGACAGAAGTGATGAAATATAAAGAAATTAGAAAAAAAAGAACAAATGGGATACTCTAAAGTAATCGAGAAATGAAACAAGCAGAAAAAGAGGACACTGATGAAGAGTGGAAAGGAATAAAAGAATGTATTATCGAAGCAGCAAAGAAAACAATAGGATTGAGTGAAACTAGGTGATAAAAAGGATGGTTTGATAAAGATTGTGAGACCATGATAGAATGCAAGAAAAAATGGAGATTGAAATGGCTAGACACAGGACAACAACAACATCAAGAAGAATACAGAAAAGTAAGGAAAGAGTCAAACAAATTATTTAAAAAGAAAAAAAAAACAGGATTGAATAGGTAAAATTACGGAGGAAATTGAAAAAGGAAACAAAAGAAACAATACAACGCCTTTATATAGATACATGAAAAAAAGCGCATAATGAAAGTAGAAAGTATTGTCAAAACTTATAAAGCCAGTTAGAAATCAATGATAGACATATATTTAGAAGAGATGAGAAAGCGGCGGTAAGAAGTATAACAGAATGGAATTCCGTTAAAAGTACACCAAGAGGAGGACCTAAGTTGAAATGGAAGGAACAAGTGAAGAAAGACCTGAAAAAATAAACATAAGGAATTGGAGAGAATTACTAAGAGATAGAGAACAATGGAGGGGAGTTGTCAATGACGCAAGAACACACCAGGAATTATGAAGCAGATGTATGAACACATGTACACGTGGACTGATCCACCAAAACAACGGATTTACAGAGTTTTTACAGTTTTACAGCTAGAATTTCTGCGGAAATGTACAGCTTATTGTATTTTTATTATTTACCTTATTTTTATCAGTTGTACAATTTTTACCGCTGAAACATTCCACTCAGTATTTTCTTTTGTCACACTTACCTTATATCAAATTTTCAGTCAAAAAAATCACAAAAAAAATCAGCGAAATTAATAAATTGTCCGTATAACTAATACACAGTATCGGGAAAATCCACACCGCACAAAGTTAATTTAATAAAATTCGGTACATATGTTTCAAGAGCACGTCGGCTCCCATTCTCAACCAAAGGGAGCCGACGTGCTCTTGAAACATATGTCCCGAATTTTATTAAATTAATTTGTGCGGTGTGGATTTTCCCGATACT
>JARFOC010051217.1:0-20313 GCA_031763485.1 Osmoderma eremita | reverse complement strand
GCTGAATCCTTGAAACACAGTGGAGTTATTAGCGTTAATAGACTAGTTTCTAAATTACAAGTACTCCGTTACTTCTTCTTCAAATGATCTAAATTAAGGTTATTATTAATGTTCCGAAGTTTATTCTAATATTTATTATTATGTAAAGTTTCTTTTCACTATTTAAATACCATAACGTATGTATATACAATACAATACAAATGTAAACCTTGTCCATTGCGATAGTCGGTTTTCGCCCTGGCATGGTTTACATGATTTTCATTTGTATAAAAGTCTCAAACTATACAATTTAGACTTTAGTACGTCACAACTTTATGGAACACTACGCATACTTCAAATTAATTCCTTCTGATGGTCTATTGTCGCTAATCTTTACTTGTAAAATTTCACTTCAATATCTTTATTAACTTTACAGATATTTACTTCGTTCTATAGTTTGCCCATTCCATATATTCTCCTATTTACATATATGTATTAAAGGAAAACATCGGAAAATTACCGTACTCCTATATGTGTAGCTATGTATTACCAGTTCTTTTTTGTCAATTTTTAAACCTATGCGGCGTCTGGTGTTATTAGAACGTTCGCTGCGATGATCAACAACTAAACCTGATATTTACCTGCACGAATGTTAGAGAAAAAGTAATGAATTAGTGATCACCTGATCACGCTAATTTTCTCTATACCTGCATGTATAGGTATAGCAAAAATAAAAGCATAAAAGCAGGAATGGTTTAATATAAATAAAACTAAATCATATCATTCTGGTTGTTTTGAGAATCATAAACAATATGGATCTCTGAAATTGTTCAGGATTTTAACGTTACTTACAGTTCCACTAATGCATTTAAATTATAGAATTTTGGAAAATAATGAAATATTCTGGGCGATATACAAAATGGAGCATTAGTATAGCATAATGCAGTTAGTGATCTCCAGTATTCTTTAGAAGCATATAACACAGCATCTCAAAGCTATATTAATAGGAATAGGAATAGGAATAGGAATAGGAATAGGAATAGGAATAGGAAGAGGAATAGGAATAGGAATAGGAATAGAAAATAGGAATAGGAATAGGAATAGGAATAGGAATAGGAATAGGAATAGGAATAGGAATAGGAATAGGAATAGGAATAAGAATAACAAGAACAAGAACAATTTATTTATCAATTATCCAACAGGATGTCGGCTTCGTCAATAGTATAATAATAAATAAACACAAAAATAAAAAGATTTACAAAATAATATAATAGTAAATAGTCCCATAGAATATTACGTTATGAATTCGTTCAAAGAGTAATAACATCGTTCTAGCAAGCGGGATCTCAATCGACTTTTAAATAACGTTAATGATTTTATTTCTTTTATGTTAGGAAGTATTTTATTGAAAACTTTGATACCTCTATATCTTGGACAGTTCTTATACAAAGTAGTGCTATGTTGAAGAATTCTTAAAATTTGCGCAGACCTAGTATTCCTTATCGAATAAACTTTAACATTTCTAACAAAGTGTTCTTGATTCTTCCATGAGAATCTTGCCCATATGAATAATAAACATGGCAACGGTAATATCTGTACTACCCGCAATCATTGATCTAATTATTCGTTTTTGCGCTCGAAATGCTGTAATAATACTGCTCACGGAACCCCATAATATCAAACTGTACTTCAGTCGAGAGAAGATGTAGTAGTATGTTGTTAGTGTTGACATACTAATAAACTGTCTTAACTTAATCACAGCATGGGAGCAAGGCTTTAGCTTCCTTACAATAATCTGTATAAATCATGTGTTCTTCTCTTAAGAATATTTTGATAGAACCAGAGATTTGATTAGTTATTGTATATAATAATTAACTTAATATTTAACTTTCTCTAATATTCTACCGTGTATGATGCTTATTATTAAACTTAAAATAAAGCTCATAGTACTTCCTTCTTTTATTCAAACCCCATATCATTTCTTTCTCTGGCGCCATAGTTGTGGGCTTGATCTAACAACTACTGAATATTGAACAGAATTGAAAGTTCAGTTCATGCAAAACGTGCTAATTTATATTAAAACGACTGCTTCATCTTTAATTTGTAATTCTATACATATACTGCAACAAATACCGTCCTGATTGTACTACTCACTCACCCACATGCGTAGTCGTATATACATGGTTTTCCCTTTTGAATTTATTTTCAAATTGTTTAAAGTCAAAGAATAAGTTTGTAATAAAAGTCTAAGGAATATGTTTTTCTTCTTTAGTGTTAGGAAATGGCTATATACTTATGGCCTAAACGTACTATTTAGTAAGGTGTTGCTGTTTGATATTTGAGTGTAAGAAATTAAAAAATGGGTCAGAGAAATTACGTGCCAAATGACATAGTAACCAGAATTACATAAAAGCGTAAAAAGGTTGGTCTAATCAAGAATTCCACACGAGCCGTGCAAAATCTGATAAACCGAATTTGGTTGCATATTTTGGCAAAGGTGAATAACACACGAAAGTAATTGACCGAGATACCTGAAAACAATCATAAGTAAGTAAGTATTAAAGACTAGACAGTTCAAACCAGGGTGCGGAGAATCGAAAAATTTAATTCGTTCGTTTTTGAATGGATCCCTGCCGTGTTTAAGATATAATTCGTTCGGGAACTTTATTATTTAATTCTCTCATAAATAAAATTCCATTCCTGAACGGAAGTTTATTAAACCAACTGTTTAATTTTACTTCCTAGTCTATTTTATTATGCTTTTGTTCCTCAGATAAAATATTATCTCTTAAAAAGGTATATTTTATAGAAAAGAATTTGCTCTTGAATACAACGTTCAACCTTATTCCTCATGATTTAAATACTTTTAGTTCGCTTCATAAAATTCCGCTCGCGAACTAAATAGAATTAAATCCGATTCCCCAACGATTCAAATGCAAACGAATTAATTTTTTTTTTGATTCGCGAACCAAATTTTCCTTACTCTGGTTCAAACACCTATCGATCTGATAAAATGTTGGTTACCAACAATGTACTGGAATACATATATTTGAGATATTACTAAAATCAGTAGTGTTTACATATACATTTATACCTACCAAAACAAATTTTAGGGTCTAAAAACATACCAGTAGATTGTACATAAACATAGTTTTGTATTTTCATTGAAATTACCAGTCAGGAGGAATCTTGTTTATTGGTTTTGTAATTCTTAGTTGCGTGTTAAATAATACCTGATATGTGGGAAAATGTATACTTTCTATTTATTTCCGTATTTTTCTTCCTATTTCCTGTAGTTGCTACTAAAATATTTACTCTGACTTTGATTATTCTGAATATTTGGAGTTACAGTCCAAAACCTCGGGGATAGTGCTATAAGTAGAATTGCAATTCTGTTTTGTATCACCCGTTAAGTTTTCTTCTTACAAAGAACATATCAAAACAGAAATCAGCTACATCATCCACATTTACTTGTGGATGTAGATTGGAACTTGAGGAGGGTGGCAGAGCCCACACGCACTTGCGCCGCCCTTACTGGACCCTTTGTGCTACCCCCCTTCTACCTCCAGGCGGCGTCACTCTTCCATCGCCTACTCGAGCCACCCCAACCTGAGGACGAACTCGAGCAGTGCGGCAGTCGAGGCGCCACCAAAGTCGCCCACGCTGGACCAGCACTCTCCCAGAACGGAGTTTCTAATATGGATGAGTACCGTGCAGTCGCACAAAATGTGCTCCAGCGTCTCGTCTTCAATGTAACATGCATGTCCCATGCGGTGCATGTGTTTATTTAGCTTGCAGTGGCCAGTTAACAGCCCTACAACATAGCGAAGGTTGCTGTCGTCATGGACAGTAGCCTCGAAATGGCTTTACGTGCCTGGCAGCATGTAGTTGCAGACTCCCATCTGTTTTCATGCAGAATGGCAGTCCACATTTACTTCATTGCTTTATTTAAATATGCAATCTAGTCATGCTAGTAGAGTCGGCATAACCCCACGCAAAGCTAAACGTAGACAATGCCCTCGAAAGATGTTTTATCAAATGCTTCTTCTATGTTTAACAACAAACTCAGGGTGTCCATTTAGATATTAGTGTTCTTGATATGCCACTATAAAAAACTGGGTTGCAGAAGAGTACAAGTATCCCACGAGTTGCTAACTAAATTACGCCAGAAAATTGTGGAGAAATGATGTGAAAACTTGCTGTTTTTGCAAAGAAACAGCGGTTTTCGAACCAAGACAAAAATTTATTAAGGACATAGAATTTATGAACGTTGTGCTCAATGTGTTACTTAAAGGAGATTATGTTGAATAAACATTATGAATTTTGCATTGAAATATTGTGACAATTTATACGGTAAGCTAATACTTATCAATAGTCCTTCGTAAATATCGTACTTATAGTTTAAAAAAATGTCGGCCCGTGTCCATCATCTGTGCATTGGGCCCGCATGCTATTTGAGTTGGAAACCATTACCGTACAATACACAGTGAAGAGAAGATTCTATATATTTTCCCGAGTTGTGGGAATGTTGGCAGATGTTAAAACACTTCTCGTATACTTATATAGATCGGTCACATAATCATTCCAGATTTTTCAAAATAAAAAGAGCCACAGAATGGAATGATTTAGCTAGAGCACTACCCTGTGCATCCCCGACTTCCATACAAAAATTATCTTTATTTCGAAATTACAGTCGTCAATGAGTTGAATTATGTAAGACGGATATCCGGTTACTAAGGTATATTTGTGAATTACAGACAGACTACTTTATTTATAGAAATCAAACATGCACTAAGTAAAAGCGTGAACTGTTAGCCACTTTTCAGCATAATCGCCGCGAATGTTAAGGCGCTTATCCCAGCGAGGCATAAGCTTCTGTAAATTCGCTTCGTAAAAGGTGCGATCCAAATTTATAAAATACTGGCGTACCTCCTCTTGAACTTCGTCGGCGTCTTCAAACCCTTTACCCGAAAAATGAGCTTTCAACGGCCCAAATAAATGAATATCAGAAGGAGCCAGGTCTGGTTTTCGTTGTTGATGGCTTTTTTTCGCACATCTTCGGGATCATCGTTCAGAGCTGTGAGTCCACTTTTGAACTCTTTACACCAAACACTAACTTGTTTTCGACTCATAACGCCATCTCCGTAAGTATTCAGTATTTTTTTATGAACTTCGGTAGGTGTTATTTGCATGCAAAAAACGAATGATCGCTCGCACTTCAAACTTGGAGTATGTTTCGATCGGAACCGATATTTTGCTGCTGTTACTGTACACGTTGTACTGAACCTATGTGTGCAAGTTTCAACCTAATCGGAGCGACGTAGGCGGTGTGTCGCGCGAACGTACCTTAATAACCGGACATCCCTCGTATTTTGCTCTTTCGCTCGTATAAGGCCCAATATTTATCTGTGAAAGAATGGATGATTACTAGCTATATACAAATTGGAACATATTTTAATTTTCACGTTAGGAACATATGCACCTATACAAACATTTGGATATACATACATATAATATCCATATGCCTATAATATCACACAACACTACACCACAAAGGGGTTAGTAAAACTACACACCACATCACGAATCTACCATACGAAGAACGACACGCCAGTGGAATTCGTCGACTCCAAGTTGTGACCATAGAATATCCAGGGCGCTCAAGAAGGCCATGTAGTGAATGTACCATTCGACGATGCAATAACATCGTAGTACCGTAGTATAGTAAGGGATTGCCGTGGTGACCATAACAGGAATTTTGGATGGTTGCGAGAGTAACGGGGAAAAATAAAATAAATAGATTTGAAAAATTGAAAATTAGAAAAGACAGATAAAGTTGAGTTCGTGAGCAGAAATAAAGAGAAACAGTAAGAAAAGAGAGTGATAAGAAGGAGTGAGGTGAAAGAAGTATTGGAAAGAGAAAAAGGACGGACAAGGTCGCAGAGAAGAGAGAAGTGGGTGGAACACATAATCACACATACACAAGTTATATTTTATAAGGTATGTGATATTATTTCATTCGTTAGGTTCTTTAGGTTCCTTGATATAATTGTAGATAAATTACAATTTTTGATTAAGTCATTAAAATATTAATTCAACAATTGTCAATTATGAATCTTTTAGAAAATGTCAGGCTCGTGTCAATTTGACATGTACAACAGAACCTAAGTTTGCAATTATTATGATTATTAAAAATTCATTGCTAAATTATATTATTAGCATTTTGAAACATAGCAATACATACCCATTCCCTCTATACTCCAACGTTCATTGGTACTTACCTTGATATAAATGATGAGTATAACAATCAGTACTACTACACGCACAGAAACAGATTTTCACATTAAGAAAACATTGTTTTAACCGTATTTTCTTAAAAGAAGCAAGAAAGAAGAAAAACATTAATCGTGTAAAAAATAAACACAAATAAAACAAATTGCGTTTGTCTTGTAATATTACATTATATGACATACATATGTAATTTGTGCTAATTCGCTTTATATAAAACGGTGGGTAAAATTAGTTTATTTTGCACTATATTTAGACAAAACAATACAAATTTTAAATGAAACTTCTTCAAATTGGTTATTTTATAGTACGAAAACAATTGGGTTAAGTATAGAACAACATTTGTTTAAGGAAAATAATTATTTCTTAAAATAAGAATCCCATACCTCCAATGTTGCAAGTAGTACTTTAAATGAAGCATAAGGCTTGCTTAACATAACTAAATTTGCTTTATATGAGGACACCATATTCTTCTTTCACGGGCGTTTCACTTATGAATGAAAAAGTTTGACATGCTGTAGTTAAGTACTGTTCTTGCTTTAATACTTACTTGACCTAAATTAATTAATTAATTAATTTACTGGAATTTCAAATTTTCTTACATTGAGAAACATCATTCTTGGGAAGAAAAAAAAAAGCTTTTAAACCAGCCAACGATTGGTTGTATAAGTTCATGTACTTATTTCAAGTATTTCAATAATGTTAAGTAAAGGATAGAATGTAGTTAGAAATAATAAATCAATTTTTAAATACCGTCTGTGTTCCATGAATTTGTTGCTTCATCATAGTAAAGATCTTCTTGCGTATATATAAACATGGTGTTACATTCTTATAAGTAATTCTTATTTGACTCGAGCTATTATTTCTCTCTGTGTACTCTCGGTCTAGTACCGTTTTAGAATTTGTAATTTCTCGTCAATTGAATGCCTTAATTAGGCGCTATGATGTGGAACTCGTCCAACAATTAATTTACGGACGATATTCCTCGCCTAAGTTATACGGCTCGATCAAGTTTTGCCCCTCTCATCATCAATAAGTGAAAGGGGGTTGCACGATTATATTACATTGGAAGTAAGGTTGACAAGTGCAATGTAACATTGTTTAGGATGAAGGTGTTTATTAGGCTCGCAAGTTGGAATAGCCAAGATTCATATTGGTGTTCCAAGGAAGTGCATTTAAAGATCTAGGATGTATAATTAGCTTTGTTTACAATTTCTCAGATTATGTACCATTGCTGAAGTTAATCTCTCGTAGTTGGCTTTAAGGAGTTAATAGCTGTTTCAAGTGATTAGATATTTGAGACCAATAAAATTAAAGAAAGCAATCAAAGGAAATCTGTAAGCATACATACAACAAGGCCGTAATATGTCTCACAAGTTTCATTCCGGAAGTGCTGCAATTTAATTTTGTTGCCAGTGTTACGTCTTATGATTGATCTTTGCAGAACAGCGGCTACATTTGCTGTAATTATCACAGAATCTTAATTAGTTCAAGGAAAAGTTTGCGGAAAAGCTGATAAATTCAGTATGCTAAGGATATACATATATATAAGTGTCTGTGTATTCGATTATATGCATGATGTTGAATTTTAAGCATGTACAACCTTGCCCTAAAATTGTAATGTGTGATTGTTTTACTATATTAGTGCAATAATTTCTTTGGAGAACGTTTATTTTGATATATGTATGTATATAAATAATTTCTGTTTTCGAACATCACAGATGTTTTACTTTAAATTTAAGCAAAATTCTCGTTTAACACCAAATTTGATATTGCATGATCCAAAGAAAAGGGTAGATTTTTCCACTACATTTTATAAAACATTCTTTTTTGACAGGTAACTTAAGCTGATTTTTTGTTACGACAGAATTGTTTATCTTAGTTTGTAGCTAAAGTTTCGTAAATGTTGTGTATTTGGTGGCTAGAGCAATACATACATATGTATTTAAAAGTCGCTACAATAAATTTCAATAGTGAAAGTTTTTGTATGTCATACTTTCTATAGGAAACACCAAAATATCTTTTTCAAATCTATTAGCATGATGTCCTTGCATTCCTTACGATTAATCACGACGGGCTTTGGGAATCCCACCTTATATTTCGAGAAGTTAGATAATTCCATCTTTTTATGTTGTAATGACGTCTACTTAGACTGAGATAATTAGAAAGGGGCAATTTATTTAACATTAATCATAATATAATGACAAATAAATCTGTGACATGCCATAAAATCGTATATATACATGTAATAATGTGTGTATGAACATGATTCAGAAATATTAAATATTACTGAGGCAACTTTTGGCTTTTTTGGAGTTGAAAGATACATTTCCCATATTTCTAACTCAAGGCGAGACGAGCTATATCTACCGAGTGCACAAGCTCGTGTTACATATATATAGTGAACCCAATGTGTCGGACAAGAAATGTATTTCTCCCACGTATCTATGTATTAGATAAAGAAGAAACAAGCTATACATTCCGCACAGCAGGGCAATACGTATTCTGTTGTGACAAACTGAAACATCTAGTTTTGTTTACTCTTTACTGAGCTTATCCGCTGCCGGCAATAATTCACTCTGTATATACTTTTCTGCTAAGCAATTAAATATACTTGTGTTTGTCGGAAGCAAATAATAATTCCAAGCTTAAGGCTATCAATAATCGAAAAAGTTGAGGAACAAGTCATCTACGAAAAGAAAGCTTATTTACTTAACTGCATAGCATTCTCGATAATCTGGATTAATTTATTGAAACGCAACTAACTTCGAAAACCACTAAATATCGAAGAAATATTAGTGCGATAAATTATTAAAATAATGCAGTAATTTGGGTGTATACATACTTATAAAAAAACAAATCTATTCTAATTAAATATAAATACACTATATTCAACAAACAAAAATTATTCTTGCATGTTTGTTTTTATTTATTGAACAATAATATTATTTTCAAACATGTATACATATACATACGGAGAGGTTGTCCAGTATCGGACACGTAAGCTTTTTTGGAAGTTGTGAGTTTGATAATGGTCCAATTAAACCAAAGTGTTAGACATTATAAACTTTAATATAACATATAAACATCTCCAAAAACAATTATTCCTAGGAGAATGATTTCTAATAGTTCTTGGAATCCAAAAAGCACCCTACATTTTGCCAGTGTTGAAAAGTGGAAGGTTGTGTCGGACATGGCGTAAAACATAGGAAATAAGTAATTAGTAGTCGTAAAAGAACTGTTTGTTAAGCATAAAATCATTTTTAAGTATAGCTACAGCTATCGTATTTATAATACTGACTGCCGCTTTCAAGATTTGCAAACATTTCATGAGACCAACCAAGACATTGTTGACACTGTATCCAGTCTTCTTCAATGTTTCTTTGCAATGAGTGTCGAATCTGCTCCCGTCTTCTCAATCTACAATATAAGTTTTTTTCTGGCATTATGATTTGGTGTCTTATCCTTTGTTGTAGGATTGGTTTTTCCATTAAATCTGCCACTTGGTTTTTTCATATATTTCTTTATTGTTGTTCACATCCTTTTGCTTTCTTTCTTCTTACGTTTCCCTTCTCGCAATAACTTTTGCATTTTCAAGCATTTATTTCTCTTCCCTTTCTTTTTTCTTTTATTCCAATTGAACTTTATTCCCGACGATTTTGTCTTGAAACAAATCTTGTACTTGAATTGCTGGGAAGTGGAAAGATCTCTTCCAAAATATGTCGACATTCAGATGGGCCAGAACCAGGGGATTCCATGGAATTGGACCCAAGAGGTGAACAGCCAAAGTCGTGGCAGATGAAGAACTAGGTAAGGTCACGGTGGATGAGGAGCCAGTTAATGTCATGACAGCTAAGACCACTACACTAGAGGGGCCAGGTAAGGCCGTGCTAGGTGTGAGGCTAGGTGCGGCCGTCACAAATGAGGGCCCAAGTCCGCTGATTGTAGACGATGCAAGACCACCTGCTGTCGTAGGTGGTGAAACGGAGCCGCTGGAATCTTGCGACTCATTATTCTTATTAAGGAAGGGGCAAAATCTAAATCACGGAAATATTGGGATTCAGTGGGAAAATTCCAGTACATGTGAAGCCTGACTTTGCCAACTCCATCCTAAAAATTTGTGAGAAGGCTGTATTTACCAAACCGGCCATATTCTTCAGAGTGATCTTGATGTTTGGGTTCTGGCTCATCCACAGTGAATTTTGTCCGGTACAACCCTCTATGCGTTTGTCAGATGGAACCCAACTAACATGGGATGCACACTTTACTGTCAATCGTATACCATTAAGCCACACCTGATTTCATGCTCATAATTTGATAAACAATAACCTTTATTGCTACCAAAACAATTAAAACACAACTATACTTACTTTCAAGAAAGCTGTATCAATCAAGATTTATCTTCACAACACAAGAAACAGGAAACGTTGAACCACTACTAAGCAGAGGGTTGACGCGATCCAATATGGCTACCGCTAATATGAATCTCCCGCGTGATCACTGCAAGCACAGCACAGGTGCTTATCCGAAACACACTTTGTCCGATACAATACGCTGTCCGATACTAGACGACCTTCCCCTATGTATTTTAATATCATCATACATCTGTATCTGCACCATCATCATCAATATGTTTCATTAGGCCCACCAGTCACCAGCATCAGCTTCTTTCAATAGTTTTGTTTTAACATTGAGAGATGTAATATATGTATGCATTTTTGCTACAAAAGCATCACTACTTGTATTTTAAATGCGCTTACCTAACTACAGCTTAACTCGATGATTTTGAGAATTCGCATTATCCTTCGGATTATCTAATGCAGGCTAATACATGTGTAATTCGAAATGTTATGGTATTCGAATCAGTGCGGATTAAGGCACTGTATTTTACCGTGTAATGAAAAACATGGCGTGTTTTGAAAAATTACTGTATTCCAATTTGGTAATTTTAGTTTACTTTATTTAAAATTGGATATTTTTTCCTTTGAGTTATTTGACAATGCAGCAAACATCTGCAAGGCACTTGTATTGGCCCAGAAGCATTGGTCATTCATCAAGCAAGGTCTTCCTCTAATGCCTATTCCATCACGTAAAGATACTTTTGTACTTTCTTAATGCGTCCTCTGCTATCTAATGGTGCAGATGTGGCGGTATATATACATATGCGTTTAATTATTATAATTCTATTTAATAAGAACTTCTTGTATTAAATATATTCATGTCAGGTGTCATTTTAATCCTTATTGTATTGATAATTCCATCAACTAATTAACATACAGCTGTCTGTAATTCTGCATGCATTTTTGGTCCCTGATTGGTTTAACCTTTAGCCACTTCAGGTTATTCAATAACTCTTCTTGGAGAGAAAATTAAACTAAGCCCGAGCGGTTGTTTATCTGTCCAAGATAATGTGAGCTGTTCGTTATTGGACCACGACAAGATAGCTTACTTTTGGTTGCTTGCCTGATATTGTAGAAATTAGGTATAGTCAATTCAGAGATATAACGATTTTGTGTTTTATGATTTAATGGCTTGTATATTGATATAACAATTTAGCCAATTTGGACTTGTAGAAAATACCATCTTATGTTCACACAAGAAATGTAATACATCCCAAGCTATTCACAGGGGCGTATTAATTAAATATTGTTAAGGCTCGCCTAAACCGATATCAACTGCATGATTTTGTTTAGCAGCTTTCGTAATATAACTAAACTGTCAGACTTTGGGCTCACTTTGGATATTTACACAGATGTTAACATCCACTCTTGCAATAAATTTCGCAAGTTTCTTGCAAGTGTAGGCGAGCGTTTGCAGCAGTACAAGAAGTTATTAGGTTTATAGATAGATATATGCAAATATTATGAAAACATATTTTGAATAGAATGAAACCACGGCATTCTGCAAGGAATTTAGGAATGCAAATAAAATGAAAAAAATAGACTTATATCAGTATTTATGTGAAATTGGAGAACACATTGCTGATGGTATTCAGGGGCAAAATTCCTCTCAAAATTCTCGAAAGTAGGGTTAAACAGTGACAACTCCTTTTTCCAATCTAGCATTGGAGCATTACGAATTCCAAATCATTCATTATACGGTTTGATAAATGGGAATCCATCCTGAAGCACGTGTCCCGAATTAATTAATACTTTGAGTGTTTATTGTGTTGGAATCTTGGATCTTTAGATCCAAGAATTTTTGATCGAAATTTTGGGCCTAATTCGTTTCTATCTCGAGGAACGATTCTAGAAGCATTCCTTTGTAATTTTTTCTTTTTTCATTTGGTTAGAGGTAGAATCTTCTTCTAATAATACAATAATATTTGTCTGAAATAAGTGAGATATCCGGTATGCTCTTTGACAGTTCGTGTTACAAGTAATTTAAAATGTAATTAACTCTGTATTCCGACAACAACTCGTTGCATATCAAGCAGCAGGGTAATTGAAGTTTGATTGTTTGCCAATACTATGAAATTGATGACCGCCGCTTTTCATAGACAAAAGCAAAACAGTTTGTGACCTTGCTTGGTAGTTGCATAAGACTCCAATAGTTATTATGCTATCGAGAGATTCTTTATCGAAAACAGTTTTTTATAATGAAATTTAATTGTGTAATTTTCCTAATTAAGTTATCCTTTGAGTTTGTTTATGTTTTATTTTCTTTTACGCAGCGACATAAATTTCTCGTTGTGCACGTATCTATTACATCTCTTCCTTTTATCTTAACGAATCTCATAAATTCAACTGACACGTACATTAAATATCTGCTGCGGTTAAGTGTGGGGTATCATTATGCAAGATATGGTCATTCTATTCTGCTATCGCGGAATATCTCATGTGTTATGTTATGCATGCACCTAGTTAATCAGTGTAATTGAATAAATTCCTTACATTTACGTGTGGAAAAGAAAATGCGCTTCTCCTAGTGTTTTGTCAAAGTTAAAAATATGTGTGTTATTCCTATTGTTAAAGAGAGATGAATTATAAAATTATTGCTGATTTACACATTAGCATTAAATAAAGAATTTCATTTCATTTAAAATTGTGAATATTTATCCTATAATTTAAACATGCGCTATACTACCGCGGGTGTTTAATTTTACTCATTTTAATCTTCATGCATGTGTAACTCAGGGAGAAAAGCATTTATTTTCCTATCATCTTGAGTATCTAATGTATCTCAAGTTATTCAAAACATGTAGCCCATGTTTACTAAGTGCATCTGGTGGACTACTACCAACCGACAGAAAACATGTAATTTCAATATTGAAAGACCAGTGTTGTTTGTCTCAAACCTTAGAATCTAGAAAAGCACTCGCAGCATATCGTGGATGCCTTTCTGGATTTTAAGATTTGATCGTAACCTATAGGTACAAACACACGTATTCTTTAGCTTTATGTGTGTAACTTGCGACGAATACTTACCGATTATACATAAATGTTACACATACCTGAATACGTATAGATTATATTTGTAATTTCCGGAATTTTATCAGAGCATTTATAACATTGTTTCATTTTATGTAATCCATAACGACTATTAAATGCAATTTTAGAGTTAAATAATGTTTTGATACATTTTTACTAATGCCACGGTACATTAACCGAAATTTAAAAAAAATAGGTTTTGACTTACTTTTCTGAAACTTTCTGGCAGATCATAATTAACACATAAAAATCTCGATGCAATGAGGCGGGAGATATACGATAGACTCAGCTATTATCTGGTCGCGGATTGGAGTATTTTCGAATCCTCCATACATTGGTAGAATTTCAATTTACTTACACCCAGTATTGCAACAAAATTATCTGAAAAATATGGGATCTTCATAGTATGAAGAGAAAATACATTTGAAACAGAATTTTGAGCCCTGTAATTTGATACATGCGTACATTTCAAGTTGAGTGGTTTTCGAATTTATGTATATCTCAGAAAAATCGAAAAATACTCAAACCTTAACTCAATTTTAGGCTGATTATTTTAATAGTGGCCAGTGTTTTGTGTCCATTACAACTCAAATTGCATAAATACAGACATTTGCAATATTTTGCAATTGTAAAAGTTTTTGACAACATTATCCGATACTCTTAAACATATTATTATTTTTATTCAAAAATATGTCGATCAAGGTTCCAAATAGTGGAGAGGTGTTTTGCAAAGCTTTTATCAAATGTAACTCTGTAATTGTTTGTTTTTCATTAGCACCAAAATATTGGCATTGTGACTTCAATACATTGCCTTGTCTTCTAAACGAGATTACTGGTTGACATCCAAACTTAGGATTATTATGAAGTTGAAACGTTGGCTTTACGGATCATTATTAGTTGTTTGGAGGGACTATAACTGTAGATATCTCCATCAATATGTAATAATGAACTACTTCGTGCTTAGCAGGTGGTTTCTTGAAGGGGGAAGGATGTCTAGCGAAACTTTAATTCGCTAGAATCACTACTATTTATTACATTTAATCGATTATTAGAGAAATGATAATAAAATTATAAAAATTCCGTGCATGCTAGTTTTGTTATCATTTAGGAGATTATTATTCAAATTTTGTTTCTTTGGTAAATGTTATTTGAAATTGTATTTAAGTAATGTCTAACATTTTACATGTTTGATATTACAAAGGTAACCTAGCCCTCAAAATATTAAACAAGAAAAGTCACATATGCATAAATGCTTACCCTATTTCACTCTACCATAACATAAGGCTATTAGTGATGAAGACAATGCCTTTGACGTCGATAAAATTTGACACACTTTACCACATTAAATCTTTTATGGGTACATATTTATGCTAATGTAGACTTTCAATACGCTGTGTGTGCAATTGGACATGTTTTTACATTAACTTATTAGTTAATACCAAGTTAAATTACAAAGCAGAAAACGTATTTTAAGACATTTTCATCGCTAAAGTTACTTTAGACAATTTTCTATAGAGCTAAAAATAATTCTTCGGGTTAATGGTTATTTTAATTACTACAATTTTCCTGGATGTTTCTCCATCGCTATGCATATGGCAGGAGCAGTTGGTAGTTGAGTCTTCTGTTCGAATCATTTAGCACAACTTTCATTTAACGAACAATGGGGGGAAGTGAAATTTGTGTCTTTGTAAAAGCTGCAGGAACATATTCCGGAAGAAATTGAGTATTACTTTCGCGGTGAAAAATCAGGCTTTTCTTTGTCGTAGGTAGTTTATCGAAAGAAATTATGCCGCCCTTTGATATTATTATGAAGCCATTTCAGTGTACATGTATATTTTATATCTAAAATTAAAAATAGTACACATTGAACATGTGGTTCCGCGCCTGAAATGCTTAAAGGACTCTAGAGGCAGAATAAGAAGATCTGAATACTAATCTGTACATCTCCACATAATAAGACAATTCTGGCTTAAATAAAACGAGGAAGCTGTAACATTCCGCATTAAACCGTTTTTAGTATGGACATTTAAGCTTGGTAGCATTAATTGAAGCTTGAAAGTCTAAAGGCATTAATCATCATTTCATTGGTTTTGCGTTAATAAGAAAATAAGCCTATGACTTCATGCATTTTTATTCAATAATTTCACATAGTGGATAAGAAAACGTCGACGCAATTAATCATATTAAATTGCTAATAGGAAGATATAAAAGTGTAAACATTATTAAAAAAGGCATAGTGCCATTACGCTGTTAGATCAAAGGGTATATGTACAAGATACTAATTCTATTGCTAATTATCAGTTGAGGTTATTTCATTTGCACAATAGTTTTTTAAATAAAAGTTCTAGAGTTCGCCGCTCTACAGGTAACCTCTTATACGTTGATGTAAGTCACTTCTTTATTGTCTGAAACTTTGTTTCCGATGGCAAAAACTAAAGTTCTGTTGACGTAACTTGTAAAACGTGTTTACTCTTTTTCTAAAATATTAATAAGAGATCAAGTACGTTTCTCTGACCATTAGAACTGTAGGTCCTTTGGAATCCATTTTGATCTTAGCAGGTTTATATGTATATATCCTTCAATATATCTTTTGTTCAAACCTAACGTGTTGCATAGGTAGCACAAGAAGAAAAAATTCTTTACGACAATCTTTGTCTATAAAAATTTTTGCTTGTTCTAAAACTCCGAAATAATACCAGACTTTTGAAATGGATTTGTAAATAGTGTATAAAATACTTTTTTTTTTATTTTTTAAATAGAAGTTTAAAGGGAAGTTCTTATAATGTTGCAGTTATTAAATGCTAAAGAAATAAAAATATACTAATCTTCTGTGACTGTATCTTCTGATCTATCAACTAGACTTGGAGCCCATGCGTAAATATTTCTTGATTTATCTTTTCGTATAGAATCCAGAATGGGGCAAATCTGTTAGAGTATTTTACTAAATAAATACGAGTTCTAGTTAAAACTTCAAGGAGTCGCTTGTATTATTATTAAAATTTTCATCGTCTTGCATCTTGCTAGCCCATGTTTCAAATTCTATGAGCTGAGAAACGTCAGTATATACATTGTTAAGCTTATCTCTTTACATTTTAACTTAACTGGCAATTTAATTTTCCTGTTGTGCTCCTAGATGCAGTATGTATCTTGCTCATTTTCAATTCCTACTAGAGTATTCTGTTGCTCCAATCCATTTTGATTTTCACTTTGAATATTTCAAGAAGGAATCACCTTTTATGTCATATAAAAGAATCACGTAGTAAAATTCATTTAAATTTATTAACTTCACTCCCTGAACTTTTAATGTGACTAACTACTTACTACAGCACAATATCTAAGTTTAAGTAATGCATAATTTAATTTAGAATAGTTTCGAACATATTTTGGAAATATCGTGATTCCACGATAGCGATGAATCAGCCCGGCAACCCAAAAACTTAATATCCACCATAACAAGTGGAGAACTATCCGTAACGCGTCTAGAGCAATTAAAGTTGAATAATGTAGTTTTAGGTTCGTTCATTACTAAACCATTGCGATTACAACACGAAGGCATACTATCGCAAAAGACATTGCCAACGGAAGAAATATTTCTAACCGCGAATTGATAGAGATTTTTTCAGGAAAACAATCGCTCAAGTCGTTAACAAATAAAATGAACAAAAGTGGGCCCGAAATAGATCCTTGAGGCTATTCTTATATGAGACTAAGCAATATCATTTAACAAGTTAAATTAGTAAAGTTGATACAATTAACGTTATGAATACCAGGATACTAAGAAATTCATAATATGTATGCGAATCCCGATAGGGAATGCAATTATCATCTGATTTAAAGCGTTCGATCTTGTACGGTTCATAAGGGTGAGAACTTGTTCACAAATCTGTCAATCAATCAAAATCAATATTTTTATCCTGTTCATATCCAGAAATCCTTGCAATCCTTTTTATGTCGCAAAATTTACAATACACTAAATCTACAATTTCTAAGGGGGGGTTGTATTTCGCAGATTTAACTACTTCATGCAAATCGCTTGAGATCATAGCTTTCATCAGACGACACTAAAACCTCTTAAAGAATATACGCGGTCATGCATCAAATATCTCTGACAAATTTAAACTGGTATAAAATGTTGGTGGTGATTTAAATTTACCAGTTTAATAAAAAGTAGTCTTAAACTAAATTAATATAAATTCTAACAAACCCCAAGAGTTAGATATACAGAGTGGAAGGTTGCGAGCTGGGTATAGAAAATTGTGTACAAATTATGACAGACGAATAATGAGAGCGTCATTTGTTAGGGTAGTTTCCATGCAAAAGTAAGAATTATGCAAACTGCTATACTTCGCATATGCATGTGCGCCGGAGACGGCAGGAGGTTGGGCCTGGATATACTTGTTAGTCGTGGCGTGGTTAGCCGCTTGTAGTTTGCCACGTACTCTTTCACTGCGTCAGATTATGGCTGCGGAGAATATATTGAAGTCGGTTTTGATTATAGTCGTCGAACGTCGTCATGGCCAGTGGAAGTGTTAATAATGGACCACTATACTGTTGAAGCTAAAGTACAAATAATAAAACTACATTGTCCTGGCAACTCGAGAAAAATTACTCATGATTTATCGCCAGTTAAATTGCCAAACAGGCCCATCTCAAGCTTTGAACAATACAAAGTATGATTCGAGCATTAAAGACCACGCGAACTCTGGTTAATTCAAAAAGTAAAGTTATTATGCCTTATATTATGCTTTATTATTGAGAATTAGTGTTTATTTATTCTTTATTTACTAACTTGGAACAGTTGTTAGATCGCTACATCGTTTTTGTTTCATAGCTTCGTTTAGAAGTATGGGTTTGTTTATTTGGTTATAATACAAGAAAATAGATTTTTTCAGAGTTTTTTTAGAATTCTTGTTTATTTTCGCAAATTGAACTTGACTGAATTTTATTATAATTATCGACAGTATAATGTGTCTGCAAAGTTTAGAATTACATTGTTAAAGCTCCACCGATTTTAATAGGAGTGGATTTTAATTCGAGTAACGTGTGACCTACAGGCAGGCGATTATTATTAGTCCCGCCTGAATTTTGGTTTCCTATTACCAGATTAATCGCTTCCGGCCTGTATATGTAAATAAATAATGTTCCAACCTCTGAAGGCACATTGGGGATGGGACATGAAATGTTTTAGGTGAGATATTCAGGCGCATATTATGTTTTCACTTTCAAAGAACAAATGATATTACATATGCTATTATTTCTTTCATTCATTAGATATTAATGTATTTTCTTTTTTCAGATGGCGCGGTAGCGTATATAAACTAGTATGGAGAGAACTTCTAGCCTATTTAACCCTATATTATTCGATCAGCTTTGTATATAGATTTGCGTTGAATCCCAACCAACGAGAGTAAGTATTTATTGTAAACTATATGTTGTGGGGGGATTTGATTTTATTAAAATTATTTTGGGGAAAAATCATAAACTGAAAGAAAGAGTACTTTTATTATAGTTACCACTAAAAACAGTGCATCAAAAATAACTAAGCAATTTTAATCAATCACATTTTTGTGAAGAGCATCGATTTGAACTTTGCATTAAGAGTTTGGTAGTTAACACATTAAGCCCTTGTTACAAGTTAAAAGTTCATGGATCCTGTTAGACATAAAATGAGTGGCTTTGCCAGTTATTTTGACGTGAAAATTATCCTGTATATCCAAAAGCCCTTCATCTTTATACCTAAAGAAACCCTTCAACTTTTTTCAAAAAACATTAACAAGCGATATATTGACCTTAACCTTCTAGCTATTATCCCAAACTAGGGAGAAATTTAATATATTATGGGACTTTACCTTGCCATTAATTGTATTGTGATGACAAAAAGTATACACAAAGGGAAAAGTATGTAGCATACGCCTCAACAAATACATACAGTTACGATCGTATGGTTCAACAGTCACCCTATGTTACACAAAGTCAGCGCTTCCAAGCGTGATCAGATATATCGCACCCACACAAAGTAACTAAAACGACGAAATAGTCAGATGTAATACTTATTGATTGACAAGGAGGTGCACGAAATTTTCACGAATATCAAAGAAAAGTAAGATATTATAATAATATAACGTAATAATAATAATTGTCACTTTATGAAATCAAAAATCCAAAATAAAATCACCGGTACCTTTAAAATTCAGATTTAAATGAAACTTGGCAGAGTATGAGTACCTTGGTATAAGAACAAAACCATTTTCTGTTTCTGCCCAATCGCCCGATATCGGGGTACAGCCCCCTCAAAGGTTTGAATGATTTTTAAATGTCTGTAAATGTTTCGGCAACTAGAACAGATTTTTTGTAGAATATAATTTGAAATATATTACATAGTCCCAAGGACGACGCAAATTATTTTCGGGGACAAATAATAACGGAGGACGGGGTATCCCATACCTCTCCCCCCATTTTTGAATTATATTTTTATTTTTCACAAATAAAGTCGGTATTACATAGAAAACGTATTAGCAAATTTAGAGTTAAAAATAATTATGATCAGTAAAGATAGCAAGGACTGTGGGGCAGCACAATAAACACACTGTTCGGATTACTCCTCCCGCACAAGTAT
>JARFOC010051207.1:0-20317 GCA_031763485.1 Osmoderma eremita | reverse complement strand
CCAAGCGGCCGAGGTGGAAGGAGTTATTTACAACCCGGCGGATGACATCATTTTCCCAAATACCCAAATACCCAAATCTCTCGTGGAAGCAGACCTTCTCTAGTAGTACTCAAGGAACATTAAATGCGTTTGTTACATCAATAAGGGCCTTGAACCAGTATTAATGCCATACTTTCAACAATCGGTAAATCCAATTTCTGAGTAGAATAATTCGCGGCCATATATAGCGAGAGTTAGTATTGAGTTTTTGTAAAATGCTAATATTGATCGCTTACGTCTTCATGTTCGCCTGACTTGCGTGGAATATGGTGGGAGAGATCCTTCAACAAAGACCTTAGATGCTTGGGATAGTTACCGAGGCTACCATTGATTCGCTAATTTCAAGTACACTAGCTGAATGCGTAAAAGGCAGAGGAGGATCGACTCATTATTGGTACTTCTATGAACTGTTAAATAAATATATGTTTCATCGTCTCTTAGTATGAATAAAATAAGTATTCCGTCAAATTTCACAAAAAAGAAATCTGCATTTATTGGACGTTCATTTGTTAATTGCAGCCAGTATGTGCAAGATGTTAAAAAATATCGGATAATTTTGGAGTTCTTGTACATACCTATAACGTCCTGTATCTTCAAAATCTAGATTATCTAAAAGCTCTGCCGAAAGCTCTACTGACTACACCCCAGTCAGTAGAGCTGGTACTGACTAAAGAATTGTAAAAAAAAGTGTAGTTCTACTTACCTTTTGGGTTGTTGCTTTTAGGTTCCATGGATGGATACAAACAACTCACTACAATTTCACCTCTGGCTTCTTACATACTATCCTTGATTCATCTATATTCTTCCAGATCATTGCCGATCTCCCCATCACCTCGTCGGCGCCTTTCCCCGCGAGCGTCTGATGCTCCACGGAAACGCTGACGGGGTTCTGGGGTCATCGACAATGATCTCGGAATCCTTAACAACTACTTATTCTATCATATTTCTTACAGTGGAACTTTCCGTGGCAATATCATTTGCGTAGAGCTGTTAAACTCTTGAATTAGAAAAATTAATGATATGGTATGGGAGGAATCTTATTTAGGAAGCAACACATCAACTAGCTATAGAGAAAGGAAGGGTGTCTAAAGAAAAGGGAAGATTGAAAAGATTGAAGCTTGAGCAGATACAGAAATTACAGTATTTAGAAGATAAAAAAAGTATAGAGGATGTAAAGAAATCAGTGCATTGGCATGGCAGTAACAATCCAGTAGTTGCTAATTTCACAGCACCATCGACAACACGTCCCCACGTTATTAATAATAGCTCGGTCAAAACAGACTCCGCGTTTTAACTATCTTTACTGCTCATCGCTATATCAATCTCACTAATTAAATCACAAAAGAGGGCAACGTAAAATATTAACAATTTTCCTAATGTGGCGCAACTAACGGCGCCGGGCGATAATTCTATGTTTTGATCACCGTAAGCGTCCGATTTAATCGTTGTACGTAATTATTTGATAATTATCGAAGAGCATCACGCATCATTCACCGCGCATTTTATTGTACCTGTACAACAATGTAGTACACGATACGTCTGACGAGGCTTTCGGCATTATAGTGTGATAATTCGCCTTTTGACGTTCGCCTGGCACGCAAACACCGGAACATGTTTCACGGTTGCGACCAAAATGCGTCGGTCGCCTCACGAACCATGCACAAAACTAGCTGCGCACATTTCGAACACACAATGTCCCGATTATTCTGACTTTGTATTGTTCTAAATATTTATTTTACTTACGAATTACTGAAACATGGAAATGATGAGTTATATGTAAGCATATACAGGCTATTGGTCTAGAAAAAATGCCTAAAGAATGGAATATGGGAATTATAGTGCCAATACTGAAGAAGCCAATTAATGCACAATCTATAGGGACATTACATTATTAAATGGAAGTTACAAAATATTGACAATAATACTAAAGAAGGAAAGAAAAGTCAACTACAGACGCAATTCACATAATAAGGTAAGTCATGGCAACAAGTTATGCACATCACATAGACATACATATACTGTTCATCGACTTTAAGCAAGCGTTTGATACACTATACATATAGATAAAGCATGATATAAGACCTAGAAGCCACAAAAATATCAACGAAATCAATAAAACTCATAAAAATGACAATGGTTGAAACAATAGCAACAGTTTACATGGACAAAACAAAACTACGAACGTCCTAGCGAACAGAGGAGTGCGGCAAAGAGATGCATTGTCCGCATTGCTGTGTCTTAGGTCTCTCGACCGCGTGATTAAGGAGATAAAAAATAGAGGAACAGTGAAGAACAAATCCATAGAAATAATAGCGTGCGCCGACGAGTTGGCATTCGTTACAAGGGACAGAAAATATGTAGAGGAAACATTTATTATCATAGAAGAAAAGGCCAAGGGGTCTAGAAATAAACGAGAAAATAGCTAAATATATGTTCTGCAGTAGGAAAAGAAAAAGGACAACCAAACCAATAAAGATCAAACATCACAAATTCTAGGAGGTTGAAACATTCAGCAACAAAAACGAGAGAGGTTATATTGACGAAAGGATTCACTTAGGCAGTCTCATCTTTACGCGTGGGCTCGCTGTGCTAGGGCCCAGGGCCCCGCGATCAATAGGGCCCCCTAACCTTAGCAACAGCAGCGCAATCGATGATAAATTTTTCAATCTCTAAACAAGATTCGATTACTTCGATTTAAAATATGGTAACTGGTTTAGTCTTAGCTAATCTGCGAAAAATTGTTTTGTTTACTTTGCATACCAAAGCGTTCGAAATTCTTCACTCCGCCCTACAAAATTGTTTACTATCACGATATGATAAATTCTTTAATTAGTCAACTAGACAATTAGAGGAAGCTGTATATTATATAAAACGGAAAGCGGGCCAAGTTAACCGATTCGCACGATTATAATAAATATAAACTCTAGTTTTTAGTTTTTAGTATTTGATAGGTCCGTTGACCTACGCGCATGCGCGGTATATAATATACTAGTCAGTTAACAAGAACGTATTCGTTATGTACTAAGATATATACCTAGTTTTTTCATTAAACGTTTTATATAGTGTTAACGTATTTATCTACGACTATTAAATAATATGTTCATTAAATACGTAACTATAGATACACAAACCTGCTTATAAAACACTAGTGGTTTATGAATTATAAAACACTGACCGGTCATTTGACATGTCGCTTTTACTGAGTTGTGAAATGTTGGTTGCCTAAATAAGAATAATCGGAATAGTAACTTTTGATATTTCACTTTTTATTTTTTATATTTTTATGATAGTCGTAGATATTTAATTCGCGTATAATGCCTCTAATACCATAGGATGATCATAAACACTCGTTTCACTCGTTTTTATAACTTTTCATCCTCGTGTATTATGATAGGCATTATACGCTCATCAAATAATATACTATTATTACTTACGATAGTTTCCACACCAATTCATATAAACACAGCATACTGGTGACGAAGATGAACAGAAGTTACTTATAAAGAAACGGTGAAAAATAACCTTAAGAATTTGGAACACGTGCTAAGAAAGCAAGCAATTCAATCAGTTTTTGCAGATGCAAGCACAACAAATTACAGAAATATTATAAGATTTAACACGTACACAAAAGCTACACATAGTGATGAACGTGTAAGTGAAGTAAAAAACATTATCAAAAACTTCAAATGCGAGTAATATGATTCCAATACCGCAGCAGACACATTCGTATACTATTTTGAAGCACAGTGCCGGATGTTGGGTTTTGAAAATAAACCAAGTAACACAAATTACTTAAATCCTAAACGGGAATTATTTCTATCGCGCTTAAAACCACAGACATAAAGAATTAAAGATTACGTTTACTAATAGTGACATAAATTTCGACCAACAAACCTACAGAGACATTTCAAAGAGATTTTTAAACCTATTTCAAATAAAAACTACTTTAAATCTAGTTGTTGACAAATTTTTGGAATTGTACACGCGGAAGAAATCAAAATTACGCGAGTAAATTTTAAAAAAATATCACAACATTGCGGTTATGAAGCTGAAATGTTAGATAGACAATACGCGATCGGTTTGCAACAGGGTCATATCATAAACGACTCGAAATTGAAATTAAACAAAAGTGGCCTGACTTAAAACCAACAATAATTAATATAGAGTGTGAAGTTACATTTGCGCAAGTATTGGAAATTGCACAAGCACGTGAGGCGACAGAAAAGGACTATAACGATGAAAATGACGTGAACATCAATGAAAACTGAAAGAAAATATGAAAATAAACATAAATTGCAACCGACGAATAGTAGTACCTTTCTTAGACAATAAACAATGCAAACGATGCGGTACACATAAACATTTTAATAATAGCTGTGCGGTATACACTCACATTTCTAAAGAATGTAACAAAAAAAGGACATTTCGAAAAATTGTGTATACAAACTGGTAAAACACAATTTAACAAACGCGACAGTCAATTAAAACCAAAGACAATACAACGAATCGAAGAATACACAAAATGAAAAGCAACGATACAGACGACAGCGATTACGAAGATATTTTCAAAACATCACCAGCGTCACGCGGTAAGAAAATTAATGTTGAAATTAATAATATTAAATGCATAAAGGACTGGCACTTATGAACAACTTGCTCTATTATCAACTACGAAATGTGGCACAAAAATGAAAAACCACCACTAACAAAACTTCCAAAACTTAAAGCACATGGTAATTTTAAACTTCAACCAAGGAAGAAAACTGATATAAACTTAACAACAGACAAGAACACTAAAAATCCTCGGGTTTTTGTCATAGATGGCGCAGAGCCAATGTTATTTGGGTTAACATGGAGTGAAGCTTTTAATATGCCTTTTCCAGAACAAGTATATTCAATTAAAAAGAATAAACAAGAACAAAACATGTCAAACGATAACGAACGATGAACAGGTTGAGAAAATTATTCACGATAACGTTGAACTGTTTGACAAATCTCAAAGGTAAAATCAAAAATTATGAGGTCAAACTGCATATTAACGAAAACGCGAAACCTATCCATATCGAAGCAGGACCAATTAAATTTGGAATCCAAAAAAACGGTGAAGCGGAGTTGGAACGCCTCACCAAAGGAGGAATCATTTCTGCGGTAGACCCCAACGAAACACCGATAGAATTGGCTACACCAACGATTAGTGTACCTAAGAAAGATGGGAGTATACGGATTTGTGGCGATTTTCGTACTACAATTAAGCCTGCCCTTATCACAGAGAAACATCCAGTACCACCTTTTGATCAACTGCGGCCTCAACTAGTACACGGGTTAAGAAGGTACTTAATTATCTCAACTGACAAAGGTTATTTTCAATATAATCGACTACCATTTGGAAATGTAAATGCACCAGCAACCTTCTGTCGACTTCTAGAAAATTTATTGGACATAATCACCAATGTAATGGTTTATTTTGATGACATCGCCGTAACGGGACCAACGTATGAACAACTTCGCAGAAGCACCAGAAGTCGGAAGATTCCCAGCCGATACAGTGAATACGGCACTCACCTCTTAAGGCGGGAGGAAATGAAGCGTATTTGATGGGTCCGTTGAGCTACGCGCAGGCGCGGTATATAAAATAGTGTGGCTAGTTAAAAAGAACGTATTCCTCATGTACTAAGATATATACCTAGTTTTTTATTAAACGTTTTATATAGTGTTAACGTATTTATTACCTACGATAGTTCTCACACCACCTCATATAAACACAACAGTTCCTGTTAATATCGATTCCAATCCAGTGTCCAGGGCCCCCACTTGGTTTAGGAGGGCGTAGCACTTAGGATATAAAGCGTTTTACACTAGCAAATAATTACTCACAGATAAAAGGCTGAGTTAAGAAAACACTAAATTAAGAATTTACACCTCAACTATAAGACCCATAGTTAACATATGCGGCAGAAGCTTGACTTTGACAAAGTTGCCATAATTTTCTCTTTGTTCTCCTCGGTCTCTGCCATATAAATCCTAACCTCCGAAATTCTTATGTCCCCCATCACTTGACTGCCCCCCACGGAAACCACCTCTTCCACCGCGTCCTCTGTCAAAACCATCCCTATAATTTCTTTTTCCTCCTGCCACATTGTTTTCAACACTCTAATCCAGTCTATGCCATTCAGACGCCAAACACTTTCAGCTGATCGTGGGGATCATATACACGTGTAAATAATTTCAATATTTTATAAGTTTTGCAATAAAACTGTAAAATTGAATATATGGGTATTTTTCCTACATTAAAAATGCAATATTTTATACTCTGGCCCAAGATTAAAATACGATAACGGGTTCAGATACTTGCTGACAGAAATTCAAACTAAAAGGTGTAAAATACTTTTTTTTATTTCTATTATTTATTTTAGTTATGCCTTTCACCAGTCAATTTCCAATGATAAATATTTAGATCGAAAAACTAGAATTCATATGCATTCAATCATTTATTGTCAAACGACATTCTTTTCGGAACAACATTCCAGGAAAATCTTTATTTATGTATACAGAAATTGGTTCAGGAGCTTTTTATACTTGACGATTTTATGGCATGTACATTTATTTTACGGGATTAAAAAGGTTAAGTGGCGAATTATGTAACTGTTTTTGAGATATTCAAAATTACTTAATGTCTATATTTAGATGAACTTAACCTTGTGATATTCGCGAATTATGTGACCTTGAAAGTTTGTTTTCGTTTTCACTTGTTTTGGCAAATCGTGTTTAATTATGCGACATTAAAACAAAGTCGGTTTAAGCCTATTACGTTTATAAAATACGTGTTTAAATGTCGCTGTATGTAAATTAATAATAGGAGTTCTTAAAGCAATTGCATACATATAATATGCACAATATTAGTTTGTGTACAACTTCAATGTAGCATAATTCAGTTTATTTATATATTAAATCTAAATACATTAATAAACTTTTAGGAGGTGCTTTAGAATTATTGCCGGAAGTTTCTTCAGTGTTATAAATAATAGTCTCATAGTTCAGCCACAGATAAATTGATGCTTCATTCAAATGGAACGTTTTGGTTATGTGTATATTTGGTTGCCGACTACGAAATTGAAATGTTATCCTGATAAATATTTCCGAACTCCGGCTTCCCTGCCAATCGGAAATGCAGAGAAATATGATTTTAGACTCTTACAGCTCTGATTATAAGCACAGGTACCCTGAAAATATTTAAAAAGAAATCTATTTAAACTTGATTACGACGTTGATGTTGTCAATTTAACAATTAAATGATCTATTAATTAATCAATTATTAATAATTGAAAATGGGGGATCAAAAGTCGATAGCGTCATCACTGACAGACAGAAAACTGAACGTGATATCCAGTTATTTGTTGCCAAATATAAAGATCGACGTGCCTGCAAAAAAATTATTTAATGATATTTTATTGAATTTGTTCTGTGATAATATCCCGTTTGCTTATATGAATAAAAAATATTAAATTTAATAATTTAACACAATGCAAACAATAGAATAGCAATATACGAGCCGTAACAACTGTATTGTGGAACAAGCAGTTATATTTCTGATAATAAGCCGGTTTACCAACGTATATTGACCGATGACTTTTTTAATTTCAAGAGAGCTATCATACAATCTATTTGATGCTATTTAAAACAAATTAAGGCACAGTTCTTTTTGCTTTTTTTTATTTCTATTATTTGGTAATTTGATGTCCAAATATGCTGACAGCTAAATGTTGGAACAAATATTATTCCACTTTATATTATTTACATGTGAAAGCTCTATGCGACCAAATTGAAATAAAAAGAAGTCATGCTTTGTTAGCTTATTGTTTTTGGTCAATTATCAGTCGCTGGTTTTCTTGTGACAGTTTCAGTATTAGTTTAATAATTTTAATTACAGATCATTGCACGTGGTAAGCTTGCAAATGAAAAAGTACGCCAAATAATTATGAAACAATATCACAAAGACAAGACAATAAGTTATATTGCCAGTGAATTCGCTGTTGGAAGACAACCAATTTTAATATAATGAAAAAGTATGGCGAAACTGGAAATACACACGTTCGTGGTAAAAGTTCAGGGAGGCCCAAGGTAGTTTCTCAAAGAAATTTAGGACATTTGAAGAAAATATGCAAGTCAGGTAGAAGAAATATGTTACGAGAGATTACCATTCGATCGAATAAAGAAACGGGGCTGAAGATTTCTCGAGAATGCTGGCAACGGTATATCCGCGAAGTGTTGTTTGCATTTTTATAAGGTATTGTTGATATTTCTTTAGTATGCAATATTTTACTCATCTATAAATGTGTTTTTTTTGTTTTCTTAATGGACCAAAAAAAAAACCATAACTAACTGCAATTAAAAAGAAAAATCGCTGTACCTGGGCAAAGTCTAAGCTCTCGTGGACTGAATATGATTGGAGTAAAATAATTTTTAGTGACGAATCAAAATTTGATGTTTGTGTAGGAGACTACCGTAAACGTGTAATCCGGGATAAGAAGGAAGCATTTCATAAGGATTGCCTTAAAAGAGGAAGGGTGTATGTCGGCGAAAAGATTGGGGACTATAAAGTTAATAAGAGGTTCTGTAAATGCTCTAATATATCAAGAAATTCTTCAGACCTCGTTATTACCAAACATTTGGAAATTATATCCAAACGGAAACTCTGCAGGGCGGTGCATCATGCCATCCTGCAAAATCTACTAAAAAATGGTTTAGGGATAATATCAACGATTTGTCACATCCAAGTAGCACCCCGAATCTTAATCTCATAGAAACTCTGGCATAAAATGAAACAACATATAAGAAACAATCCTCGGCGAAACGTTTTTCAATTGCTCAACTGCAAGAAATTAGGGATACATCTGATCATTGCAAAGGACTGGTTAATTCTATGGATTCAGGCAGTTGCTAAGGCTAAAGGTGACGTTACGGCTCACAAACTTGTTATCAAATTAGGGTAAATATCGCTTATTCCAACATTTAGTTGTCATTAGAATTATACGAAGTCAATAAAAAAAAATGTATGATGGAAATCTAATACTTTTATTTTACGGAAATGCTTTAAAACATTGCACAAAATGTCATTACATCAGCCCACAAAACTTTTAAAAAGATTGGTTGAAATATTTAACCGAATATACATATTACCTATAATTTAAATGCGTGTTCCAACATATAGTTGTTAGTGCTTGTAGCAATATAAACAATAGAACTATATTTATCGGTTTCACTTACGAAAGTGAATCCCTTGCTGTAGCGAGACGCCCACTTCTTTGTTTATGACGTACCCGAGGTCCACTTGCCTCCCTGAACATTTAAAATATCATTATGCAAATAATTATAGACTATCGTTAAAGAACGTGGTAAACGATAATAATGTACGAATATAAAAAAATGTAGGCTATGTTTTTTGCTAATTATAACAACTGCAAAAACTTAAAATACTAGGAAATGCCAACATTAATTAGATTTGATTTATTAAAAAAAACAGATAACATAAAATGCAAAGTAAGATTTGAATAAACTAAAAACTAAAAAAAAAGCGTCAACAGTTATAACTATGAATACATTTGCACATATTGTTATAAACCTGTATTGGCCCATTCCCGTCGTAATCGTAAATTATAATGAGGCATTTGTTATTTTAAAAATTCAATAAACATGATCACGTATAAAGGCAAAATAAGATACTGATACAAAAAATAGTATAAATTTCAACAAAATATAAAAGAATGCGGACGGTGCATAAACAAAACCCCATTGCTTTGAATTTCAAATTTAATGGTTACAGTTTAATTTGCTCATGATAACTTCAAAATTACAACGTAAAACCTTAAATATTTGGGCTATTTTCCTTCATCTTAATATTTAAAAAAATATTCTTATTATGATCAAAAGAAGCTTTTTTTATCATCAACTTCAAGAATGAGTTAAACATTTGTGAATATTTTTATGTACCCAGATTCACATGTAAATAAAAATACCTAAATGAAAACGAAAGATATTTTTGTATCCTCATGTTTTTGAGCCAATAAAGAAACCGCTTGTATGTGCAACCCACTAGGGTTTAACCGTGTTTAACGCCAAGCTAGCTTACGAGGCCTCGATACATTGGAGTGACGTCGATCGAGGCCTGGATAAAATAATTCTTCCAAGCTTGTATGGATACATTTAAATGTACATTGATGTACATGATGTTTTGTCGAAGCCACAGCGTTTGAAATCACTATGTTTTGGTATTTTTCTACATTTTAATATTAATATAGATATCTAAATACCCCTCTTGGTCTTTTTAATTATAAAATAAAATTAGTTAAGTGAATAAATAAGTTTTATTGAAAAAAATAATGAGAAACTATAGGAATTTATGATTTCAATGGCAAAAGTTTAAAATATGCTACATTAGTAATTAAAAAATGTACTAACACTAACTTAGATAATGTTTTTATTCTTACAAATACACGTATGAGTTGACAAAAGTATAAAATAGCACACATAATTATGCCCTCACATATCGTAATAAAGATTTAAAAGAATTTATATTAGTGAAATTAGTTACAACTCAGGGTTTTAATAAAAGAAGTCACAGTAACCCACCTTCTCAAAATGATCTGTATTTTACTAATAATTTATTAAACATAATCTCCATTTTCCACAGAAAAAGAAAATTCTAATGAATCTGAACATACAGTACTTGTACACACTATTTTATATAACCAGTAATAGAAACGAAGAAAAAGGCACTGTTTGCCTTTTTTTTAGCTTGAACACGTGTCTCAAAGTTTTTGTCACTAAAAAAATATTACTCCTAATTTAAGAATCGATACAAACAAACAAAAGAAACATTATTCACAGTCTATAAAAGGGTAGGTCTATTGTCATCAATTCTTAGTCATGTTATATATACATACATATGTATGTAGAACTGGACTTAACATTAAACGCAGTAATAAATTAAAAAAATTAAAGATCGAGTGTTTGCTTTTTATCCAAATTACTAATTAAATAGTAGGACCTAATTCGTTTAAAGACTATTGTATTAGCATTTCTAATATTAGTGTAATTGAATTATTTCATATGAAAAACTAAATAAAAGAAAACAAATCCCTGTATCCTATCTATTATTTTCAAATGTCTTTGTTCAACAAGATAATAAAATACAAGTGTTCATGTAAATTATATTTTAGAAGAGAAAGTATTCCAGTCAGATAATTCTCTCAAATAAAAAAAAGCAATACGCCAGGCGTCTGTATAATATGTATGCATTCATTTCGCCTACGGTGTACGACCGACCAAGGTATCTCGGGAGTTCCGAGATTTCTCGCCCCACTACAACATATCGCACTGTATCGGGAAAGGCTTGAGTTCGTATCTTGCCCGTTAAACCCTACAACCCACCACCCGGCAAATGTGGGGGGAGCGGACGTTATTTCAAGGGTGGGTAGTAGAAAATAACAGTCCAAAATCCGGGCGAAAAATAATACATTGAATGCACCATCAGTTTATCTATAGTTGAACCATTGCGAAACCTAAAATTGAATAGGAAAATAAAATGAGTGTAGTTTATGCTTTTCCGTTACTGAAGTGCAACTATGGTTGCGGAATTATAACAGGCAGTAGATTTTTATTTCCTATTTGAGTTGAAAAGTAAAACAAACAAAAAATAAATACGAAATCTTAACCAAAAAAATACATTCAACATTTAATAATTTGTATTGATAAGAGAGTATCAATACAATATACTATTGTTGTGTATGTAATGCTGTACATTTCCGCAAAAATCCTAGCTGTTTTTCAAGCAGAATGCCACCAAGATTGTTGGAACTAGTAGAAGAATTAGAAAAGGGTATGTTTTCTCTTTTAGCAATAATCGCGTGTCACAAATGCACGAATTATTGGTGAGCTTACGTTTTTATTCAGCTGGTAAAATTCGGATATAACTTAAAATCAATAAAAATTACTAACTACGTGCCTAGTGATTTCTCCAATTTTTAGACTTCTTTTTTCTCGTGTGGTTTTATCATCGAACAATGTATCAAAAGTTCAAACCTTTCACGACTCATAGTGGCGTTGTAAAAAGATCCCGAAATGTTTGAATTAAAGGTATCTCTCGTGCTCAAATGATTGTCCTTTCGGGCACCTGAAAATATAAGAAGACCAACCAGAGCCTGCAATTCGTCCGGACTTGTCCTAGAGTTTGTGGATTTATAAGTTTTCAGCTCTGAGTTCAATGTCAGAATTAGTATGTCTCAAAATGGTTCGAAAAATCAATTTATTTAGCAAGCCACAAAAAACTTCTAACGGAGTGGTAGCTTAGCGAGTATCTCCCTCTGGACCTTCACGTGCACAATGCTTCTTTTATAAACACGCTTTCGTGTGTTTGGAATGGTGCACCAGCGATGGCCATCCTTACCTCTAAGACCCCTATTTTGTCTTCCTTGCGTGCTTTCCTTCGTTGGCGACGCTTGTCGACATTTTTTCTCATTGGAATAAACTTTGCTCCACATCTTGTAGTTTCTTCTTTTGTAGAGTAAGAGGGATCTGAATCAGTATTGCTACTCTCAGAACTGTATTCTGATTCAGATTCCGAGGTACTAAGGTATTCTTCCAAATTGTCCTCATTTTCTGAACCGCAACTAAAACTTCGTTCGTTATCGCTTTCTCCAGGCAAGAGTTCTCCCAATTCCCTTTGGGTAAGAGATCTTATGTCATCCCACTTTTTGGCCATTATGCCAGAGTATATATTATATTATAAATACAATACCGAGAATGTCCATGAGAGTAACATTGATACTAACCCGTCTTAAAAATTACGAAACGTAAGTCACTTTCTACACTTCCACTCAATGTATCTTAACAGTCGTACGTATAATTTGCTTACGAATAACTGAGATGAGGCTAAGCGGACAGCCAGCTACCGGCGGCTTATGCATCGTTGCCAAATTTTGAGTTAAATGTTTGATTTTGTAAATTTTACGATTGGTTAGTGTTCTAGGGAATGATACAACCCAAAGCTGTTATGAGTAATAATGCTAATAGGGAGTGCCCCTAGCGTACTCATTTACTTATGTTTATATTGTTTATTATACCTCTTCCAGTGACTATTGCTTTTGATTCTTTTATTATCATTCATACAAGGTTTATCTTTCTTGGTAACTTAACTTCTCCAAGTCTTCTATTACTCTTACTCTCTTCAAGTTATCAAAAGCTTTGCTGAAGTCCACAAAAAGTATATGTGTCTATGTCGTTTTCGTTGCTCTTATCAATAATTTGTCTGAGTATATATATGCCCAATTAATCGTTGATTTTCTTTTTCTATATCCTACTTGATATTCTCCTATTATTGTGAGAGTGTGTTTCGTTAATCTCTATTTGACTATTGATGTTAGTACTTTGTAGGCAGTGTTTCTTAGTGTTATAGCCCTGTAATTTGTACATTTAGGTAAATCTCCGTTTTTTTCAGATAGGTATTATCATTCCCATATTCCATTCGTCTGGTATGTTTCCCTCCAAACTCTTTTTATAAAACTAAATATTCTTTTGTGTAGTGCGCTACCTTCCTGTTTAATTAATTCACCGTAAATTTGGTCACTGACAGCCGCGTTGTTGTGCTTTAATTTCATTAAACATTCACCCACGCCTTCGTATGAATTTCCTCTAAGCTTTCTTGTACTAGTTCGTATGTTTATGTTTCTGTTTGTTTTTTATGTATTTCTTCATCTTCGTATAGCTGTTAGAAATGGTTTTTTTTCCATTCTTCTGCTTTTATCGATATATTTGGTTTGCGTTTTTTCCATATTGATATTTATACATACGATAATAAATAAGTAAAGCACTTTCCGCGCAGAAATAATGATTTTGGAAATGAAGGTACCAATATTAGCACTTACAATGTTTGTGAACAATATTTAAGCCGAACAAAATTGTACCAATTCGTTTTTCGAATAAAATAGTATGTATGTCTGTAAATATATAACCTAAGGTATATCAAGAATACGATATTGGATCAAGTAAAAAGCTTTACGGTCAACTAGCTTTGATAATAATGTTATCGGCTTCAGCCAACTTCCTAAGCCATTTCGCGATTCTACGGATCGATTTTACGACTACGAACAGCCATTGCATGCAGTCAATTTTTTACGTGTTATATCGCGCGGCGAAGCGCGAGCAATAAGTCTTAGGTAAACTATAGTTGATGGAAAAGAAATATTACTGCAAAATTCGAGCAACCAATTCCTATAATCTTATTTACAGCCCTCGTATATCAAAATGAAACATACGAGGATTAGGCGTGGATATCTCCCTTTTCCAGTCAATCACCTCCATTACGCTAGCGTACAAACATAAATCAGTACAGCTATAACATTATTCCGATTGTAAATCATATTTTCGCCAGCTCGATGGAAATGTATGTATTTATTGATTTCAAGCGCGAAGTTAAAGTGAAAGATTTAAGAATTAAGGAATTATTGAAATGATTTGTAGCTTTTAAAATATCTATAGCCTATACAACTGATACGATCAACGATTTATAAATAAGGGCAGTACTGGTTTTTGGAATTTGGTGTACTTTTAGATGTAATACTCACAGAACTTGGCATTACATATAACGTTGCAGTTAATAAGGTTGTATAATTTAAAGAAACTTTCAGATTTGGCAACAATATCGCGCGGGTTTTCGAAAATACTTTAATTACTTCATCGCTCACTATATTTATATACAGGAATGTTTACGATCTTGTGATTTTATTATCAAGGGATGGTTAAACCTCTTAAAATAAGGACATTAATGTAAAAATGTCTTAACAAATAAGAGAGAAATTAATCTACAAAATTTGTAGTCTTTATTTTTTTAATTTTTAAGTGGAGTTGACCACCACCAGAAAAAGGTTTTTAACGCTAAAACGTTTGATCAACAACTTGCGCAAAGTAGATGTAAACGATAGGTTATTAGTGAATTTTTTACTAAGTAGGCTGATGTCTGTAACTTTTCCCATCTGTCAAGCTCTTTCATTAGTTGTCACTGCATTGTTGGTTTGAGGTAAATTTTTCCGAATAAATTCTAATAAAGAAAGTAAAAATAGTCCATCGCACCAGCAGTGAAAATGTTGACATGTTGTTAATTTACGGTGAACAACATAATAACAATTGTGGAAATACAATGTTTAACCGATCTTATCCAGTTTGTGACATCACGGAAGCCACTAAAAGCGGTAAGTGTTTCACCATGTTCTATACGGATGAATCGAAAACTACAACAGGGACCCGAGCAGAAATTCTCTCTGGAACTAAAAATTGTCTTAAGTCTTGCTCTAAGAGAATAGACCACGGTCTTTCAGGCGGAGGTTCTGGGAATCCTGCAAGGTGTCCACAAAGGGTCCAGTAGAGAGTGGCCCAAATGTGTGCGGCTCTGCCAGCCTCCCCAAACCTTAATCCACAATCGACCACGTTTTGTAAATTACAACTTACTGCTTTTGCGGGAATTTCGTTTGTTTGTATTTAAATTTAAATTACATTAACATCGAAGGTCGAAGGTCGTATATTCGAATAATAATAAGTTTAGGAAATTATCATGTTTCCTATTGGTCAATGACCTCTGCACTGAGAAAGAGGAGTTTGTTAAGTCAATGAGTGGAATACAACAAAGCACTCACAATATAACAAAACGCACAGTATAAAAAAATACTCCCTCTTTACAATCAATCTCTGAGAAGAGTCAAAAGAGAGTTATGGAGGAAGTTCTGTGGGGATATTGAAACCACTACAGAAACGGTGAGATTCTTTAGACTTATGGCAAAAGATCCTAGGTACCCCCTCGGAACTATTAGGAAACCTACAGGGGGCTACACAAACCCAGGAAACGAAACGCTGGAGATCCTCTTGCGAACACACTTTCCAAGTTCGACCGAGATAAACCCTGAAATAGAGGGGCAGCTACACCCAGACCTGCTCTCTCGAAGGGCGGACAGGAACAGCTTGCAAGAAGGGTAATAACTCATAGCGGGATTAGGTGGATACATGACTTTTTTGAGGACTTTTTGAGTCCACCAAAACTCTGCGGACTATTTAGGGCTAGTCTGGCGTTGGGTTATGTACCATCAGCATGGAACAGGGCTAGAGTGGCCTTTATATCGAAACTTGGGCGGAATTCCTACGTTGAGGCAAAGGCGTATAGACCGATAACCCCGTCGTCGTTCATGCTGAAGACAAATGGAATAACTGCTTAAGAAGCATATAAGGGAAACTTCCCTTGTACACTGGCCATTACACCCTAATCAAGCAGGGAAATCATGTAATCAGCTGCTGGCTAAGATAGAAACATAGATGCAATAACAGGAAATAGCGCTTGCAGCGTTTCTATACAACAAATAGAGCATTTGACAACACTACCTTCAATTATATGATACGGCCTGCATGCAGCCGTGGCGTGGAAGTCACTCTATGCAAATGGGATGAAACCATCCTACAGGGTAGGCTCAATGAGACAACATTAGCAGGTGAAGCATGTGTCGGTGGACAGGGGCTGTTCGCAAGGAGGAGTTCTGCCCCCTGCTGTGGAATATGGTCATTGACGAGCTGCTAGTCTCACTAAAGAAAGAAGGATTCTATACCCAGGGGTATGTGAACGACGTGGTAATACTCACACTGGGTAAGAATGCCAGTACAATATCAGAACTAATACAAAGAGCTCTGAAATCAGTGGAAGAGTGGTGCACGAAAGGAAAACCTTAGGGTAAATCCTACTAAAGTGGCGATAGTCCCCTTCACAAAGAAGAGAAATCTAAGTGGCCTAAAACCACCTTTGCTCTATAATGAAATAATGCAGGTGAAATAGAATAAAAACTAAATACTAAATAGATTCCAACGCATTTGGATAGGATGATAAACGAATGTAAGATGGCACTCATGTTGAGTGGCAGAACAATAGGAAAATCATGGGGACTTAAACCACGCGTGACACACTGCTCGTATACTGTTGTATACTGGTATAATGATTATCCATGGCTGCCTAATTTGGTGGCTAAAGACAAATCAGAGGTAAATAACAGTCAAACTCCTAGGAGTTTAGAGATTAGCATGCCTCTGTAATATAGGTGGAATAAGAAGCACACCGACTGCGGCTATAGAGGCCATGCTAATCCTAGCCCCTCTTGTTATTTATATCAGGAGGGAGGCAAGAATGGGAGCATATATGCTAAAGTGCAATGGTAGTTGGAAACCTGGGAATGACCTGGGACAAGGCTGAAACGAATATCGCGGCACAGGTTCGAGAGAAGCGATATGCGGGGGGAGTCCGGAGCGAAGACTGCAATTGAAATTTATAAAAACTGTAACAATTTGAATAGAAAAGAGGAAAACCGCACAATGAAATGGAAGTTTGGTGTCCAGTTTTGCGGCCTCGTTCTTGGTGTGGAGTTGTCATGGCGGCAGACTCGAATAGAGGATTGGAGGGTGAATACAGCACTGGTTGGCAGTGTAGATTTCGGTTTTGGTTTCATACTCGAATAACAAATTGTCTATCAGAATATTATTTGTTAAATGTCAACTTAGTGACAAGGCGTTTTTTCTAAGTATATGCCTAACATTAAGTAATCATCTATAATGTAACTAGTAAACAAAGGTTGAGGAATCTGGTAACTAAGTAAAACAGCAGAAGTGCCCCTTAAAAAAAAGCGTTATAAATTACAAATTGAAATAAATTATTAATAAACAGTATGAACGAATGGTGTATGCGCGCTAAGTTAATCGCAGTTGCGAGAGCACGAGTTGGGTCACTTCTGATGTTGATGTTATGAAAAAGTTAGAAAAAAAAAATTAGAACGATACGGGATTTAGAATACTTAGCTGTTTGATTATGTGTGTGTGCATGAGTCTTGGATGGGCCACTTAGGGGTTCCTGACTTGAAGAATGGGCTTCGAACGGTGAAGGTAACACCTAACGTACCACATGGTACTTATAACAAAAAACAACACCGTCTTCTCGTGATGATTTTTTGGGCACCCAGAAGTTTATATTTTAATTCTTCCCGGATTTGGGATAATCTCCCCAGGCCTTGTCTGGACATACGAAGACGAGATGTTGTCTTATCGCGGGCGGACAAAGATGAACATTGGGTATCCTAGGCGGACGGAAAGGAACTCAGTTAATGTCCTGATCGGTGAAGAACAAACCGCTGCCGCGCCCTGATCAGACAAAGACTGTTGTCTCCCGAATGAACCCAAATGAATTTAAAACGAACTGTTGAAACGAGATCCCGAAAGGAAATCAAGAAGGGTACTGAACTTGCTTTGGGAATTTTCTCCCGAAGAAGAGTTAAAAAATTACCTGGACTGGCGAAGGGTTCAATCAATCACAGGTGAATTACGTATTAATTCGTTCAGAGAAATTGCAATGTAATACGGATTACAATGATATCTGACACAACTATATTCATAAGAGAGAGACTAAATATAATTTAAAATTCGAATAAGTAAAATGCATATCTTCTGTATGCACCGAACCAAGAGGGTTTTTGTTTATCTGTCTGATCCATGATGTTTGTTACTATGGGCAGTTAAGGTGACGACGTATTCCTACTGTCGGAATTTTCGATAATAAATGTAAATCGGTTTATTGTTCATTTCATGGAAAAATTTATGCATGCACCGCAGATGTTGATTAAAATCTAAAGGATAACAATTCTTAAACTTATCCTAACTAAGTAGTTACGAAACATCATAAAATAATATTTTAGTATTTTAGAAAAAGAATTGTTTTCGATTACACGGTGAGTGTAACAAGGGGAATTCAGTTGATATTGCATTAGTCATACGCGTGCAACTTTGAACCATTTGTTATCCTCGGCGTGAATATAGAACCAATCATATGTGCTCCGGCACATCTAACGGTTGAATAGAATTGAGCCGCCATGACAGTTAAATTCTTCAATTTAAGATCACATATCGTGCGTGTTACAAAAAATGGCAACAGTCGAGGAGTTAGATATTTTTGGATGCGTGAATGTCTTAGACAGCTTCTATATTTTACCTTTATCTACGGTAGTAAATCAGTATTTAATCAGTAAGTAAATTAATCTCTTATCTACCTACATAAATTAAATCCTCTATAGCAGTTATAATGAAATAGAAGCTTTTAATTGGACAACTTGTTTACGTGACGATTCCCATTGGAAACCATCGCCACTCATCCATCTTGAACCAGTCCAGATAGCTACTACATATACTTTTACGAAGCTACGGAACTTTCGGAAATAGATATTAAAATGCAATTACGTTTTATTCCTTTTCCATTTCACGTTAATCCCGCGATAAATTTACATCGATCCGGAATCACTTCGGATATTACCTGCTTGTTTCAGCGAAAATCCCGGAGAGTTAGAAGAGAGTCTTTTTTCCCCGAACTCGGTGACGTCTTCTGAGCAATATGAAAGCTATCGACGCGAACGGGCGACGATTAAATCGCATTTGTGCGAGACGTAAAAGTGATCTATAAGCGGAAAAGAATGTGCAAAATCTCCGCGCTATAAGATCGGCAGACAACACAGTAAATAAGAAGTGTCGCGAGACGGATAGAGAGAGAATCAATCGCATTCCTGGCGTGCCTTGCGAACTTATTAAAAGATTGCTTTATCAGCGCGAGTGAGAGACAATGGGTGTTCAACCCCATCTCCACGGTATTCAGAGATGAGTGATGGTGAGGCTTTAATTAAAGCAGAGGGGATTAATCGGAACTTTCCTTGCTAATTAATAAACTGACGTCTCCTATTGATAGCGCAGGATTATTTGCGGCTGAACCCTCGACAATGCAGACTTATATCTGCTTACCACCTTTGGAAAATAGAAATATCAGCAGCTACAAGACGCCAATGATTGAGAAACACAGATATGATTAACTAACTGTTCATTTTCTTTAACATAGTTTGGTTCTGTTTAAAATAGTGTCTAAATAAGTGGGTTAAAAAACATCATATAGAATATTGCCTCCGGTTGTTCATCCTGTAGGGACTATTTTGACTATTTATATTTATTTTAATAATACAAAAATATTTGCAAAATATTATATACGAGGTGTATAAACTATGTAATGAGACTAACAACGTAGCGTGTGATATGGCAACACGCGAAGCACGGGAGATGGAGGGACGACAAGTAGATGTTGTAATACGCGATCTGTGCATGTTTGAACTCGATCAAGTCATTTGGTTGTCCGTTGTCGTTTTTTCCGTGAACCCGGTTTTCGTAGTGCGTT
>JARFOC010051189.1:0-20318 GCA_031763485.1 Osmoderma eremita | reverse complement strand
GTTGCCGCCATTTAAAATTATAATTTGGTTGACTCAATGCATATTTGTTTGACTCAAGAACTTTTTTTTCTCTGTGCACAAACTGAATGCCGTATTTTTTCTAATAGGCGCCCCGGCGTTTAATCATTTAGAGCACCTATCTTTGGGGTGTTTAAAACAGGTGCGGCGATTATTACGAATCTCACCAAATCTCGTTTCTATTCTTTTGCTATCCATCTCAAAAAAAATGTAAGTCTCGATACAAAACGACACCGTTTTAGTATCACATATGGAATTCAATCTGAATGTGACGTCGATTGTGCGCACTTCTCATAAAGATGCGGCATTTATTAGAGTGCGGCGTTTGTTTCATTCCACATTGCGTTATCTTTAATCGCAAGTGCCGTTCCTAATTAGTAGTTCACGGTTTGATCGCCTGTGGCGCTAGTGCGAGAATTTCAAAATTACCGCTAATCTATTTGGGGCAGACACACGGCAGACATATGAAAGCGCATGCGAGACCGCGTGTCGCCATTTTGATTTTGATGTGCGTTTATGTAATTGTTTGCAAATTGTTTTATGAGTTGCAGCAAAGATAGATGCCCTAAATGATTAAACGCCGCGGCGCCTATTAGAATTAATAGGGTATTAAGATCATTTGTTCTATAAAAGTTGATCCTTCGGCGATTTTGTAAGAAAAAGCTTTTGATTCTTTAATAATTGTTTCGTTTTTACATAGACAACTTGTACAATAGCTTTGCCTTTATCAACAGAAATATGTTTAGTAATACATACCAGAAACTGACCAATCTGGGAAAAGATGGAAAAGATACGTTTATACATATTAAATAAATAAATATTGCCATAAATACCCCATGATTTTCTCTCGAGATTCAATAAACATTAATTTGCCAATTTAATTCACACATAAGTATTGGGTATATAAAAATTATAAACTACATACGTATTTATTAGCACTGATCGAGGACATAAAAACTGTTTAATGGTTGTTAAACACCTCGCATAAGCAAGCGCAAAATCGCTTTTCCTTCGAAGCCAGCTACTATTATAATTATGACAAAATAAAACAATGGCTGAACCATTACGTACGCTATAAACACATTCTTTTATTGCCGAAGAGAAAATAGCCTCCAACACACAAAGAATTAAACATCAAAAAGCATTTTACATCGCGTCTACCGGAATTTGCTTATATTAAGTGGTGCTTTACAATACAACCAGTCGTAAAACTTTCTGCTGTATTAAATGAAACTAATTTTTTTTCTTTAATACGTTACATTTACTACTGCGGCATTGCAGCAGTGTTGCCATTTTCGTTAATGAACAATTTGAATTTTTTTGTTTATTATATCGAAGATTCTTTTTGCCAAGACCGTCAATTAGCTGTTTATTTACTTTAAATCGACGGATGGCTCTGCTAGAATGTCTGCGCATTTCAAATAAATAGCCTGATAAAAGTTGTTTAAGTTTAAGAAAATCGTTAATTGTATACGCTAGCAGATCAGCTATTTCAAGGGCAAGGTGTTTATTTAAAAATAAATTCGTTTCAGCATTACGTTAATGCAAAAGAATTTCTGTACTTGTTGAGGATTTACAATATTCTCTATGTAGCTGTATTTCGATATAGGTTTATCCTCTATAATATAATCCCGTATCTAACACCACAGAGGACATGCGAAGTATGTAATAATGAAAGAAATCTATTAATAATTTTGTCAATTCTATTTAAAAACACCGCTCAGTAACATTAATTTAAACAGTTAAATGCAATCTTCTCTTAATTTGATTATATTAAATATCACAAACAGCGGTACGAAACTACCAATAATTGAATTACACGGAAACGAGAGATGCTTTTCCGTGCTAGATTGACTTTACACCATCTGGTTTGTCGCAGTCCTTTTTGGTCGTTATGAACAGGATAAATCCAGCTAAAGTACCATGCATTTTGTGCTTCTACGAACAGAGATGAAGTTATAAAAAAAACACCATGAAACAAAAAGATGACGTCAAATATTATGGAACTTCTAGTTATTCAATAAATTGAAATCAATTGGAAAGATAACCCCGTTTTATTTATTTGATAAGCGGAAATGTTTATATGTACTATCGCGATCGTAAAATTCTTCGGATGCGTCCAAGAAAACATTTAAGATCTCTCCGTAAGCCATTAAGCTTCGTCTGTTATAACAGCAATGGAAAATGTTCTGGTAATATACAGTGGTACAAAAATGTCTTCGTACGATAGAAGTTTTAAGCTTATTTATACAATTAAATACTAAATTTTATACATATGTGGGCTAAAATGATTGATTCGTGTATTCTCTTTCTATAAATGGAAATGAGATTAATGATAACAAATATTTTCTTACGAAATCTATATTTACTTATACTCCTCTAAAATTTACTACAAAAGTCTCCGTAGGAACAAGCAGGAAAATTTATCTTTGAAGCAAATTAATTATAAATATAATATATTAATATTTGATTGGGTTCCCCCATGACTTAATGACGGATCTGAATCTGTGCTCCGTTGAGTTTACGAGTTTTCCAGTAACTGAAGGTTCGATTTTATGCCATTCTGTTTCTAGCTTTTCCTTTAATTCTTTTTTTTATGTTTGCCAATACGTCTTTCCAGTTCTTCCCATAAATCCATCGGATTTAGATCCGATGATTGGGGAGGATGATTTAGTCTATGTTTTACATTGTAAAGTAGCTACTCTTTCACAATTCGCGAAGAATGTTTTGAGTCGTTGTCATGCATAAATGTAAAATCATCACGTATCCCTAACTTTTGCGCACTTTCTAATAAATTTTGTTGCAAAATTTTGAGGTAACCCTTACTATCTATTATTGTGTCTATAAAAGTTAATTTACTTGTCCCTGCAGCCGACATACACCTCCACATAACAACACTGCCACCTCCGTGTTTTACAGTTGCATTAAATTTTTTTACGTCTAACTCTGTATTGGGGTTTCTCCATACCTTCTGTCTTCCATCTGTACATTTCATGGGCATCAGCAGATAACTAAGTCTTGCATTTATAATAGAACCATTAATTTTTTTTTTTCGAACAATATGAACGGAGACCCTTTTGTAACAAATAGTGTCCATATTTTTATATTTTTGTGATCCTTTGAATAAAATGTGGATTTTCCTGATCTTTTTACTGCTTTATATACATATAAATAGCGCAGATTGTGCAGAAATTTAATTCTATTGATTCTACATATAAGATTTAGATTTAATTGTAAATACACTTATAACTGCCATCGTAGGAAGACTTTTTTGTACCAGTGTATGTAAATAAAATGCTCCAACACCAGTTTTTTTTTAAATTTGTTGTTCTATTGATTAGAGTGTTAAAAATAAATGAAACAAAAATATTTATGTAAATTTACATAAATTATTAAAAACTGATAATGCAATTGTTCATATTAGCACAAGTTTACATAATAAATATACATGTCATTTGATCTACTTTAAGCAGAAACTTCCTGGAACGCGCACTGAATACATTTAAGATATAATGCAGTGAAGATTATTATTAATTTAGTGATCAATATACTTGTCACGACATTTTTATTTGCTTGCTTACATTACATTACAAACCGCATATCATTCGCTATTTTACTTTATAATCTGATAATCTATCATGTGTCCACATATACTTATAAAATATACGATGCAGAAAATAGCAATACAATTTAGTTATAAAGGTCTCTTGTAATAAGTTATCAAGTATTTTTCAAGGTTTCGAGTGATGATGGTTTTGTATTCTTTCACTTCATTTCTTATAACAAGGATTTTTTCTTTAATTTGTTGACTGTAATTGCTTACAGTCACTACTGAGGATGGAAACCTCGTTGTCGAAATACATATACAGTTTGTATACGAGGTGTGTAAATTAAGTAATGTCCCTAACGACGTTTGATATAGTAACACGGGAAGCACGGGACATGGAGGGGCGACAAGTGGGCATTGTAATACGCGTTCAGTGCAAGTTTGAACACGATCAAGTCACTTGGTAGTCCGTTGTCGTTCTTTCCGTGAACCCGGTTTTCGTAGTGCGTTCTACAAATGAAAGACATTAATTTCCAGGTTGTTTCAGACTTGGGTAAAGTGCAACAGAAACTTTTGCAAAACTTCAGCAGGCTTACGGAGACAGTGTCTTGTCAAAAGCCCAGATTCTTCAGTGGTTTAAGGCATTTTCAGAAGGAAGAGTCAATGGAGATGAGCCACGCAGCGGAAGGCCTTCAACTGCAAGAAGCGATGCCAATGTCGACAAAATCCGCGATCTTGTGCGTTCAGATCGTCGGTTGACGGTCAGAATAATCGGGGAACAGTTAAATTTGTCTCACACCGCCATTCATCAAGTTTTGACCAATGAATTGGGAATGAGGAAGATCTGCTCGAAAATGGTTCCAGAAAACGTCTCGCAGGAACAAAACGACATCAGGACTTTTTGAAATTGATTGAAAATAATGAAAATTTTTTGGAACGTGTCATTACCGGTGATGGGAGTTGGGTGTTCGAGTATGACCCGGAAACAAAACGCCAGAGCATAGAATGGCACACTTCAAGTTTTGACCAATGAATTGGGAATGAGGAAGATCTGCTCGAAAATGGTTCCAGAAAACCTCTCGCAGGAACAAAAGGACAGCAGGAGAGAAAGGTGCTTTGGCGTTTTGGAATCGATTGAAAATAATGAATTTTTTTTGGAACTGGTGATGTGAGTTGGGTGTTCGAGTATGACCCGGAAACAAAACGCCAGAGCATGGAATGGCATACTTCAGGCTCTCCAACGCCCAAGACAGCAAGAATAAGCAAATCAAACATCAAGAGCATGCTGATTTGTTTGTTTGATAGCCAGGGAATCGTTCACAAAGAGTTCGTCCCTCAAGATCAGACAGTTATAATCAACAGTTTTACCGAGAGGTTCTCGAAAGACTCCGAAGAAGGGCCATGCCGCTGAGACCAAACATCAAGAACGATTGGATCATGCATCATGACAATGCGCCTTGTCACACAGCAATTTCCATACACGGTACTGGCCAAATGGCCAGGAAAAATATTTCTGTGGCTCCTCAGCCTCCTTATTCACCTGGCTTGAGTCCTTGTGACTTTTTTCTCTTCCCAAGATTGAAAATTCATCTGAAGGGACATTCGAAAACATTCAAATGGCGGTAACCGATCAGTTAAAGGCGATTCCAATATCCGAGTTCCAGCACTGCTATGACGAATGGAAGAACCGTCTCCAACGCTTCCTTCAATTGTAATTATATTCAAATAAAAATATTTAAAAATATCAGTCTCATTACTTAATTTACACACCTCGTATATTTATGCGGTGTGGAGTGTTTTAAGGTTCGTTTATAATCATAATTCCGCGGAAGTTCTATTCTATTATAGTTAGCTATTGCATCATGTTCAGTAGTTTGCTATATTTTCAAAATTGTTTCTTATATATTTGGGGAGAAAATGTCATTAGAAGCATAAAAATATTACCTATAAACGATATTTACTTTAATAATTTAATAAAAAATTACGATATACAATTGAAGTGTTATTTTTAGAAATATATGTAGGTATATGTATATATTGTATTAAAAATTATAAGATAATCATTCTAATTAGATATATTACGTATTTATCACTAGCAACCTAATTCTAGACATAAACGCCGGTCCATGGTTAATATAGATTATAGAGTATGACCGTATTCTAATGATATGATAGTTACTGAGTATCGTGGGTTTAGAATCACATATATTTGGTTGTTTAAACCTAAATCCTGAATGTATAAACCGACAATTCATATTTAAACCTAAACAATTGAAACCCCAGGTACCGTTTCATTACATAAATTAAAATACAAATGTGCTTTCATTTGTATTGTTAAAATACAATGCCAAATTGCCACAGATTTGTTTACGTTCAATTCAAGTTATATTCCCACAACAGGTGCTCAATGATTTGCAAATGTGACTTCCCAATCGCGATAAATTTACACTATCAGATCCGGTTATTAAGCAAGACGTGTCGTCTGCAAGTATAGCGAGTGCACGCGCTCGTGCTGCCCATAGGAAGTCGGACAATAAATGTATTTCTCCTATGTATCTATGTATTAGATAAAGATGAAACAAGCCATATATTCGCCAGCATCCACACAGCAGAGTAATGCGTAATGGTATATCTTGTTTGAAACACCAAAAGCAGCTTGTGCGTTCTTATCACATACGTTGGGTACAAACATGTAACAAAAAACTTTAACGATAGTTCTGAAATTCCTTCACTTATAGAAGATGTCGAACGCAAACATACACAAGTGTTGAAATATGAATTAGTAGTCGCCGAAGTGGGTAAAGGACACACGATCCACACATAGTTTACCGTTACTCGTGAAGATACGGGAGTGGCTCCTGTATTTGTAAAATTGTGATCTGCCTAAGAGCAGATTCCAGGAAATATTATGAGTAGAAAAGGATAAATGAAGAAATTGGTTTGGCTTTTTCGTTCAGCACATTTTCTATCATGCTTCTAATAAGAGTAACATATGCATGGCTCCATGCATTTTTTACTAATTTTAGTATGTTATAAATGAATATAACAAATACCGGTCGTGATTTTTTATTTACACCAGTTTCTCGTGCTCGGATTACTGGAGCGTCGAATTTTTGTGGAATAGGTGTTGGCCCGTTAGGAAACCGCTCAGCGTACAACCGACTTGTAGTAGCAGAATTCTGGCGTATTTCACCATAAATTAACATGTCAACATTCATTATTGGTGCGATGGGCCATTTTTACATCCCTTATTAGGATTTATTCGGAAAAATTACGTCAAATCAGCAATGCAGTGACAACTAATAAAACAGCTTGACAGATGGAAAAAGTTACAGACAGTTCACTAATAACCTATCGTTCACATTTACTTTGTTAGCGTTACAAACCTTTTTTTATGGAGGTTAATCACCACATGAAATTTTAAAAAATAAGAAACTACAAATTTTTTTAACATTAATATCTCTCGTATTATGCAACTTTGTTAAGATATTGTTACGTTAATGACCTGAAAATAAAATCACAAGACCGTAAACACGCTGTATAAGGGGGTGGGTACGAAGAGAAATTGGAAAGGTATCGGGAGGCCGTGTTTTCGCTTATACGCGCAAGACGGTTGCGCCCAGCCAACTTTGGATATCAGGCCCAACAGCCTCACAGCGCGTGTACGGTGTTATACGGACTAAGGAAAAGGATTGTATACCGGTTAACCGGTAAATTGACAAAAAAACGTTCGATAAACTTACCGGTAAATTATAAAAATTTTCCTGTAATTTGGTAAATGAAAAATCCATACCAGAAATTTTTTATGTACAAAATATTGTGTTTTGTAGATATTTAAAGGTTTAAAGGGATATTGAAAAAAAAAGGAAAGTGTAAGCAATAATATACCCAATTATTAATTTTATGCGATATGTTTTTGTTTAATTTTAATTTAAACCTTCTTCAGATTGAGAGCCACTGTAATGCCCTAGAATAGAGAATATAGAAAAGAAACTGACAACCTTTTTTGATTAGAAACGTATAACCCCATCCCACCGAGTTAGTCAGAAAGAGAAGGAATGAAAAAACTTTCAACAAAAAAAGCAAAAAATTGAAAAAAAGTAGTGTAGAAATTAAAAAAAAAGTCATCATTGATATATGGCATAAAAGAGAGAAGGACTTTGAATTCAGACATATTACACTATTTGAAAGACCCTATTTGGTTTTGTCGGATCAAGAAAACGATGACATTTTTAATGTAAACAGTAAAGCAACAATAATCAAAGGCATTCTTGAAATACTTTCAATTATTGGTGATAGTAGTCAGATTCACTTAAATGATTCTAATTTGGATTCCAATTAAAACTCAGTACTTCTACAGCTACACCTAATGTTGAATTATCAATGAAGCAGAAACTGTATGAAACAAAAACAGAATGTCAAAAAATATCAGTTCTACAAGCAAAAAACACAAAAGATTGGACACAAAAAGTAAAAAAAGGAATTAGAGTACTTCCGCCAAGAAAAAATACGGGAGAAGTATATTCAAACAGTATTTTATTGTTTAATGACCACCGGTATTTTCATTTTCATTTACCGAATTACCGATAAATGAAAAAATCGGTAAATTTACAATCACTAATACGGACGTGTTCTCTCACTGGCAAATCGTTCTGCAGACTAGTAGAATCCTAAAAAAATTGTATACATATTAACATATCTGCTACTATGAGGCCCGGACTAAAAAAAATGTGCACGTCAAAATTTATATAGGTACTTTCTTTTTTCTAATCAACAGTCGTTTTTAGTATTTTTAAGCTTCCTATAAGTGTGATTTTTACCTAGTAAATTTTCACCTTACCGTGTATATCAACAGATTTATCGTTACGATTGAAGATTGAATAATTCATTAACTGTTTTAAATTCTAGCAGTTAGTTACTCCGATACTTTATTACCAATTTATAAAAAGGTAAATACCCGAACTAACTTCTTACTCCTTCTGTCGACAATCGATAAACGTTTCATGAATTACGCCCGACATTAAAATGTAAATTTGCGGGAGAGACAACAAAAATCAATAGGGGCGACTGCGCGACGAGGTTAGACTGAAAAACCTGATGTTGCTACCTATTTCCGTCGCTTCCACCATTTCAGCTGCCAGTCCGATTCGAGAGCGCTGCTCCAGTACCACCCTCAGGCGTCATCGCGTTGATGGTCTAAGTGGATAACGATGTAAATTGCGTGCAAAAGTGTACGCGTCGCGTTTCAATTAACAGGCGAACTGCGGAGGGCTGCGTCTTTTCTTTGTCTTGTTGTTGAGTATCCCCAGAATGGTGTTTTAATATAAAATATTTCATTTTTGTGGGGCCTCTTGGGTACTACATGAACAAACAAAATCCGTTCCAACAGACATTTATTTTTTCATCGAGATTTGCAAATTCCAACATTCTCAAGTTTCTCCATGAAACGTTAGGTTCGTTAGGCGACGTAGGGAAAATCGCTATGCTCGGGCGGTCGTCGATCCCCAAGATCGACCACCTCCTTTGGTATAAGCAAGAGGCCCGGCTGATCTCATCGAATTGGTTGGGTAGGGCTCGCTCCGGCCTTCGTAAGTTGGTTCAAATAGGTTAATAAGAGATAAAAATAAATTTTACTGAGAGAAATAAAAATGAATTTACGAGTGTCTTTGTTTTTCCCTAGAATTTCCCATGCACTGTGAAGTAGATGCATTTAGCTCGGATGATAGGGTGAAAGACATAAGATTACTACCTTGGTTGCGATGTGAGTTCATAGGTCATGGGTCATACACTTATTTTCGACACGTTCATGTATCAGTACATGAAGGGGACATGCGCATTTATCAATCCATGAACGAACGACTTGAAATGTATTGAAAGCATTGGGGGTGCACGAATGCCATTCTAAACTGATAGTGAAGCTGCAAAACCATGCTAAATACAATAGGGGCGTCCAACAAACTAACCTAAATCGGGGTCCCGGGTCACTCTCTCATTCAACGGAATGAGACAGCCGACAACTTTGCAAAAAAGTGTGCCCCGGGATCCAGACAAACAAACTAATTAGTTTCTGGTTAAAATAGAAAGTACTCTAATTTTGGAGCAATTCTCCTGGTTTGGTACATGGGAAAGAGTGCATCTCACCCAATCATGTCAGAACTGTAGAATTACTAAAACTTGACCGTCAAAGGGTTAAAATAATTACTTCTGTGTTTACAGACCACTGCAGACTCAGAAAACGCCTACACAGAATCGGGTTATCGGAAGAAACCGAATGCCGACTGTATATGGAGGACGAATAAACAGTAGAGCCACTGTCCTGTGGCCACTCGAATCAGGTACTCCATCTTTGGGAAGGTAATCACTTCTCTAGTTAATCTGAAGAATTCCGCATTGAACAAGACTCTGAGCTACCTCAAGGACCTGGACTTGTTTAGTGAACTCTAGGATGGCATCGGCTCTCCAATAGGACCTAGCGGTCGTAGTAGAAGGGATGATTAATCGAACCGAAATCGCTACATCAGATAATCAGGTAAGGACTTGAAGGAACAAAGCTTGTAACAACTCACATATAAGGACGCCAGTATAAAGACTTAAATAGAAGCTCACGTAATTTGCAATTCACCGGTTATCACTTTTTGAAATCGATCGCATTGCTTTTTAGGGAAATTTGCTTTTTTAATATAGGTAACTAACGATAATTTTGAGGTAACTAAAGATAACCAAAGTTAATTTCCAGAGAACGACGCGATTTATTTCAAAAAGTGATTCACTGTTGTATTTGCAATTTACGTCAGCTTTTAAATGGGGTATTAAACATATAAAAGCTGACTTGTTTCAGCGATTTTATGAAAATGGCTCTCGTTTTTCCACGGACACACTATCAACACATTTCATTACTCCAATTCACCATGTTTTAATTTTAAATTTAAAAATAGCCAACTAACTAGAACAAGTAGGATCGTTCGTTCAAGTTTAAAGTCGGAAGGTTGTATTTTTATTAAAACTTTTTAATTTGTAAATTCCCCAGCGCTACTTGTGGAATGCTTTACGTGATCTAGCGTACAGCAAATGAATGCGCTTACTAAATTCCTGTCAAGAGAGTATACCGTAAAATAAACGGGCCTTTCGTTAAGAGTGTAACAAAATTAGATTATGAAGATGAAACACAAAACTTTTATGGGTATATAAACTTTACGATATGACGAAAACTCTGACGAAGTAATCGTGTTACGTAATGTTTAAAACTGTACACAGTTTAATCAAGTTTATTGCGCGAACTGAATGTAAGCCCACAAGTTTCATGAAGAGTCGTACGACAATTTGCATAATTATGCTGAAATATTGCTTTTCCTTTGACGCTTATCTATTTATATTCAATGTAATTTAGAGAAGTCACGGACTAAGTAGTGCTATATTAAACACCTTCCGTTTTGATCTTTCTGTAGAGCAATTTCTTCTAGAATGTATACGTAATTATAAGAATTATGTGCTAGCACTTGCTCAATGTTTGCCCGCAGCCTGCAATAGGGCACTTTCCTCCCTTGTCACTTAAGATATGAGTCAACTGTCACTGAAATAATCATCAGAAAAACGGCAACGAAAATCAAAAATCGACGGGTGGGCGCGTTTCTTGGAGAAAAAAACTTTAAATGAATTTATTCCAACTTTTACGTGCTCAATGTATAAAGTCAAGATCAAAATTAGCACAGTCGTAATTAACACTCGGAACAATATGTTCTAATTAATCTGGCAAGGATTTATTTTTCTAGCGTCGATGGAAGACTTTTGAAAAACAGGAAAAATATTACAAATTTTAGGACTATCCGGAAACATTTTGTTTATTTGATCAGCGCATGTACATACATATTTCTGTTACGGGACCCGGACACAGTTATATTCAATAAGCGGACGATGTTGACAATCGTAAATACCAGATGCCTTCGATCATTTCAGAAATAAATACCTACGTGAAACGTATCGAAATTCCAAGCTGCGTAGGTTGTGCTCAAAGACATAGGCGAACGTGTTCTAGTACAAGTAAACTAAAATCGCAAGCGAAGCGAATCGATTTATGTATTGGATGAGGTATGCACGCCGCGAGATTTTTCTGCCAGGCGAATAAAGAATAATATTTGTCCTAATTCGATACATCTGCGCCACATCAAAATTATTTCGCTGGAACGGATAAACGCGGTGTTAACTTTTCCGTTTTCTTTGGTATCAAGATAAGCATTCTTGTATAAATATTTACATACACTCGCACCATAAACTCAGCATACACGTAACATGAATGTGGTTCGTTCTTGGGTTTAAGCTAAATAATAAGCTGGAATCCCAAAGCAAATATAATCGCTTGAATATATGTATGTAGGTTCACTATAGTGTGTTAAATATTAGACGGTAAAAATTAAATACGTTCAACTTACGTTTTTAAGAGCTAACGTTATTAAATGTCGTTTACATCAACTGTTGGTTAAGTTTTATGGCACTGGCTTTATGGTTACACGAAGTAAACGAACTAATAACTTTCGTAACTGTATATGTTTATTGTGTTTCCAAACACATTTTTTTTGTTTTCGTTAAATAGAAAATATTGAATATAAAAACGTCTAGGTTTTTGCCCTTTTTTACGAAATATCAGGTAGAATCTACACATATGCCAACATCGGAAAGAGTGTTTGCTTTGTGAATGGCAACCGCGCATTCGAGTCACACTGACAACGAGAGATATCCAGTCGCAGTGTTATTAAATTAAGCAACGGAAAAATAAACTCTACAATTATACAAAGTTGAAATTCTAACAATGTTACTTTACAAAACTCCATTCTTGCAAAATTGTCCTCGGGAAAAATCTCCTGGCACTTTTGAACTTTATAACTTTTGTATTTGTTGCGTTTCAGAATACGTTCCACTGTACTTCTACTGACACCGATTTCGATCCTTTCAATCGTCGAGTGCGAAGGAATAGGACAATCCACGTGCTGTACAGCAAATAGATCGACCGTGCTTTGGTAGGAATTTCCAGCAAAATACCATGTTATTATTTGAACCTTCTCTGCGGTTGCATAAACGAACATAGTGTATTCGAAATCGACAATCACTTTTTAGCACTTTGCGTGCGCATAGATAGATACAAAATGATTCAGATAGGCGTGATGTCCGGCGCTGCGCGCGATGAGGCTAACCGACGGGGACAAATCCTAGTATGCCAGATCGCGCTATGCACAATATAGCTTGCACCCCGGCCAGAGCTGAGCATACGTGTATATTTTCGCCTCACAACTTGGTTTGATGCAAATATTTATAAATATCTCTATAATTATGATTAATTTTTGCTATCACTGATTCTATCAGTGTTGTCATTCTTCACTTTTTTTTTCCTTTCATTGAAACACTTTTTCTTTCTGTTTTTGTTATCCAGGAATTACTTTGAATGTTTTTCCTTTGCATCAAGTACATTTTCTAACCCTATGATTCAACAGTATTCTGACTGATAGATCCGTTTGTTGGCCTTTTTCCATGGTGGATTTGGTTTCTAACATTTGATCGTTCGCTCATTTAATTAAATTAAAGTCCTGAAATGTTTTCAACGAGAGCTGTCGGCAAATAAAAACAAATGATGCATCGGTAGGTTTCCACGTAAAAACACGAGCTATCACGGTATAAGCGACCTGAATGGGCCAAGAGGGTACCTGCCAACAAATCCGCAGCAATCCCGGAGCCCATAAATGTGAACGCTCTGCCCACTAACGAAATCTATAATAATAAAAGTCGACGATCCTGTATTCTCGGGTGGGCGTGCACATGGATTCCCGTCGATTTCGAAGAGGGCTGTACACACATATGTATATAAACATTTCACATACTTAAAATACCGATACATGATCAATGGATGTATAAGAGCGGGATCCTTCTCAAGATACGCTCAGAATAACTTCTATCAAAGAAAGGGAATATTGGCTAGGCACTCGTGGGCGTTCGTATTTTCTCCGATGCGTTCGTAAATTAATTCTGGGCATCGCACATTGGTTTCAAGCAATTCCCCAAAATGATTCGCCGCGCCATCGTATAGTATTAGGAAATATTCAGTGCTTGTATTGATCCTTTGAATAGATACCCAAGCAGTAAAGTTAATTTGGCAGGCGATTGAAATTACTGTGCAAAAAATAAATAAATAATAAACTTCTTGATGCGTCTCAAAGTAGACGACATAAATTAATAATTTTGCTTCAAAATAACTCCGTATTATATACTGCAACTCTTATACTTTAATAAATATAAGTGTTTTTCGGGAGACAAAAAGATCAGATTGCACCAAATCTTTAAATGTTTGACCTAACGTTGAATAAAAACCCCAGACAGTACAGGAATGAAATTTGAATAGGATATTCTGAGAATGTTATTGTGTTCAGAATTGTTTAAAACGTTAACCTGCATCATCGGTTACCAACTCGATAAAACTAAAAAAAAACCGTAATGTTTGTTGGTTGTGTAAAAATCGGAGACGATTGCTAGCAAAAGTTAACAAGGTTAACCTGAAAAATTGGGAAATTGTCGTTCTATACAGAATATAATGATATACTATGCGATACTTACACAGCCCATAGTTGGGTACCTCACGGCTCTAATCTTGGGCCAGTGTTGTTTATTATGTTAAAGAATGACGTATGCGATCAAATTACTGCCGAGTGTTTACCCTATGCTGACGATCTTACGATCTTCGCTGCCATAAATGACTTTGAAGATTGCAGACCGTTACAATACCTACAACCTGGTGGATATGCTTATCGGCTGGTGCGCAAATAATGATCTTTTGCTTAATATCAAAAAGTGTGAGGTAATGAAATACACTCGAAAATCTACTGTGTTAACCAATGAACACAACATCAACGGCACCAATATTGACAGGCTGGTTTCAATAAAGGATCTTGATGTTGTCTTTGTTGGTCAGCTCCGTTTTGAGGAACAGCTTGTAAATGTATGCAGTGATACCCGGAAATTGTTAGGATTTATTATTCGCTCCTGCAGATGCTTTACCAATATTGATACCATGATCGATTCGTAGTAAGTTGGAATACTGCATGGGCTCCTATGTATCACAAATATATTAATATGATGGAATCCGTTCAAAGAATTTTTTTAAATATCTCTTTTGTGTTAAATACAGAAGATATCCACATTACAATATGTCCTACTCAACGCTTATGCAAGAATTTAATTTTACGTCTCTTCAAGATCATAGAAAAATGATTATTTGTGTTACTTCTATAAAATTATTCATTCTAAAATTGATAATGCAGATTTTTTAGAGAAATTAATTTTTATATACCCGCTCTAACCCCCGCAATTCTGTCACACGGGAGGTTTCTCTCCTAGGGACTAAGCGACACGGACGGATATAGGTTTTCCAAGATGCAGGCAGGAAAAATCGGAAATCGCATTCAACATATTACTTTTTGGGGCTATAAGTAAAATAGTATAGATTGCCATTAAAAAAAAATCGATGACGTCATAAATTCGAAAAATATTGCCAAGCAAAGTTGTCCATTGTATTAAAAATATGTATAACTAAAAATTTACATTTTTAGTATGAAAAAAAACTAAAGATGTATTGCAAGCAAATATAATTTTGAAAATGTTACCATTAGAATAAATACGTACAATATGAATAAATTAAATTGGCAAATACCTTAAGCACTCTTCGTATATGTGTGTATCAAAAAATTATGTTCCACTCTGTTCTTTTTTCTTATGCCACAATTCAACTTCACTACACCAATCACGCATTCTTTTGCACTTCGTATTTCACTATATTCTATACGTCGGACAAACTTATTTTTTTTACTCTTTACAATTTGTTTTTCAAACCGATATTTGCGTCAGCATTATAACAGCAAGCGTTTCTCTTCAGCCCGCATATGCATTACAACGCGATGTAAATGCAACGTCGGTGGTTCTCGTACTATCACATCAGCCGACTGCCCTTCTAATCAGTTCTTAGAATTATATGGCAGCAACTTGGGCTCGATTAACTGCACTGGCGTTTCATTGTTGATCTGGTAAATCCGTGGTGTAATGCATAAAGTCCTTCCAACCCCCTTTGTTGTGCTGTGTAATGTGGGATGATTTTATGTTATTGTCAATTTTTAATACCTATCACCTGTTCCTGGCTGGACTCATTAGTATTATTCTCTACAGAATAGAGTTCGCCTTTATCGGCTGAGCCTCGAAGATTAATGGAAACTCCAATATTAATTGAAATAACAACTGCGTAGGGGTATTCAATTAACCCTGATGAAACTGGTTTAACGTTAGAGTGTGCTGCGTACAAATCAACGACTTGGGATAACCGAAAAATGCTGTAAAAGATCGCAGCAATATATATGATATATTGCACAGAGGTATATTGCTGAAATTATAATTACCTTGTTTGATATTGTGAAATTTCGAAAATGAAAATTTTGAGACAATTAAATTTAATTTATTTTTTAATAATAATAATAATAATAATAATAATAAATGTTCAGTGTTTGTGCCTAGTGTTGCCCACCCACTGAAAAGGACTACGCGCCGCCACTGTATTTATTGGAGTCAAAATATTGTCACTAGTAAAGGGAAAATATCCAAAAATATGCATTATTCTATTTTGCAAATACATTCAACCAGTTTTGCTAAAATATTGCATATGCATATTTCCATTCTCTACTAATACTAATAAAGAATAGTTTCTATTAACTTTAAATGTAGGTTTACTAATTGTCAGCTGTAAAGACTGATTACGATGATGATGAAGTTCTAAAGTATTTATGGTAAACGCATCGGCATTTTAAAGATAATTCCACGCAGTGACAAAAATAAACACATTTGAAACGGATGTGGTATCCTTTTTTACAAATTCACCGAAATAATTACCACGCCATACTCTTGTACACGAACATATTTAGAAGAATTAGGTCAAGAGCACGTTTAATAACGAATGCGGTATGCTTACTTGACCAACACCAATAGTACATACAAATTCTTAAGAATTTATTTTTATCCCAGAAATCGAATGCCTGCATTACAAGAATCTCACGAGAGGGGAACTTTAAATCTATGAATAAATATATGCAAGTACATATCTACAAAAACAGTACATGTGGGAAGCGACCCACATAAATAGATACCTTAATCACACACATTAAATCTTTTTAATAAAACGTGAAGTACGCGTCGTAAATGAGACGAAGTTGCCAAGTGAGTTTTGAACAGAAAGGAAATAATTCTATCACACTATAAATTCAGCACTAGTATTTTAATAGTTTAATGTTGGAAAATAAAGCTCAGAATATATTAATAGAATAGGGGCGACCGCTGGTTGTGTTCATATCAGCACCTGATGGTCCCATTAAAGAATGATTTCTAATACGTTTCTACTATAAACACCAGATATTTCTTCCGTCCAGTCAGTCTGTTGCAATAGCTTGAGAAATTAGATAAGTTTCAGTAGTTAGAAATTAATTCAAAAAAAAAACAAATTGTCAAAAAATTTATTGCTTTAGAATAAGCATACATCTAAGAAGAATAACTTTTTACGGGTGTAAGGAAAAATAAATTTAAAATTCTTGTAGGTATATAAAATAATTAAACAATATTCTATCACAAAGAGAAATACATTTTAAATACACGTTCTTTTGTTAATGAGGACTTATTATATGATTGCGATTTGTTTGTGCAGGGATTTACTCCAAATATTTCCTTCTTTTGGCGTCAGCATATGGTATGACAGTTCATTACACACTTAAAATAGAGCGCATTCGATATTCTATATACTAACTAGTTAAAGTATCAAATAACAACGATTTTACGAAATAACTAGTTATTCATGGAGATCGGAAGACACGATTTAACGTTAACATAAATACAAGCTGTACAGTGAAGGTTCTCATAAGCGACACTCACGGTTCCAATGCTTTTGTCCGACTATGCGAGATGTCCGTTTATGGGATAGTTCGAAAAAAAATCTTTATTTGACGTGCATTTTTAAGGTTATGAATAAGAAATAGTACTTCTGTCAATTCAGTTATATAGCAACTTTATATGTATAAGTTGACATAACAAACATAATATGTATGCATGTACAGTATATATAATGCACATTCAATGCGCATACATTTGTATATTCAAAGTTTAAAGAAACATTTATAAATTTTCGTCTATTGAAACTTTCTTGCTTTCATTTCAACTGATGATTTTCAAAATAACTTTCTAATTTTTTCAAATGATGAAATGCCATAGTCACCTCTTTAAAAGCGTTTCAAACGGGCAATTTGTTTCAGTGCTCCATCATATGATTTTATCGAAGGGGCTTGGTCATTCACTTCGTCGTCATCGTCCTCTGAATCGTTTACTTCCATAGCGTCATTTTCATTTTCTAATGGAATTTCTATGTCGTGATCCTCAATGTGGACTGCTTCATCGATATTTTAATCCCAATTTTGCGAACCCGTTTTGTAGATTCAAAAGTGTTGACAATGATAGTTCCTCCTCGGCATCAAACTTTGGAAGGATGCAATTATCTCTTACGAATGCTGCTTTACGAAGGCAATTTTTAATAATCGCTGCTTCAACTTTATCCCAGGAAGTTTTAATGAAGTATAAAGCCTGAAGAACATTAATAGATCTTGCCAGACGCATCCATTTTTGATAATATGTGCTTCAAAATTGAAGCCTCTGTAATGAAATTTGGGTTTATGCCCTGATCCAAAAGTTGACATACTACAGTTGTGCTTGCAGGTAAAAATATTGACAAAAAACGACAAAGTTGTATTGTATTAGTTTTTAGATTTGTCTGATGAAGCCACTGTGTGGTGAAACAATTATTACTGTGTAATAAATTTGTGAAGGAGATTTAACATTTTATTGGATATTAAAAAAATTATATTAACATTCGTTAAATTCAAATCTCTAGTATGAGAGGCTGTATTATCTAAGAATAAAAGAACTTTTCTTTTCTGTTATCACCATTTCTTATGAAATTCCTGCAACCATTCAGACATAATATCTCGCGTTATCCATGCTCTTCTGTTGGATTTCCAATTTGCTGGTAGGTCTTTATTTAAAAATTTATTACGAGACACACGATTTATTGTGATTCCTTTTTAAGTATTATATACTTAGAACGTATTTTGTGCCCGCTTATGAGAGATGTTTTGCACGAAAAGCACTGAAATATAGTTGTCCGCGTCCGCCCGATAGAGCGTCCGCTTATCGGATAGTAATTTGTACTAAAAAGGGGACAAAACACTTGTATATAGCAAATGTGTTTGCTGACGAGAGATGTCCGCTTGTAAGAGCTGTCCGTGAGTGGAGCTTTCACTGTACACATATTAGAAATTTATTTAACCTAAAACTAAAATCCCTAATTTTATATATTATAAGAAACCACAGGAAAGAAAAATAATTAACCAGGAGCAAAGCAGATATACGTACCCTATGTAAACATTGTACACTAGACAGCTAGCCATTCACAAACAAGAAAGCATAAGTAAATATCGTAAAGATAAGAAAAGCAAAATCAAGACCATGTTTACCGGCTATTGCGTTAGCTTAAATATTAACGTTTAGAGTAGCCATATACAGATATGGAAATCTTTTTATTTAGAATGCCCCTTTCAATTATTGTATTATTGTTAGAACGCTACCAAATCGGTCTAATAGAGAAGCGAGCGTTTCCGAGGAGTGTAGAGCGTAGATATAGGCACTACATTTGGCAATAAGGTAGTTTTTTATATACGTATTTAACTTCTACCAACAGATGTTGACTTTCCAACCCAGTATGTACATATACATATACACGCATGGAATATTAATATTTTTTCTAAGTGCAAATATGTACTTACAAAACCTTGATAACGAAAAGTTATTTAATTAAACACAATGTCGTATGCAAAGTCACAGAGACAATATCCGTTTTACGAAAAGTAAATATACATTGTAAATTAAATAACATCTCATTTTGTGGAGTTATAGGCGACAGAAGGGATTTTATTTACAGCACCGTATTGTGAAATACCTATTATAATAACATACAGGAAATTTAATATAAAAATATATGTATAGGAATTGCTTATTTGCTCCAAATAAATGAATGTTTGAAGGTTGGAAGACATGTTCCCATAAATAACAAGATACTTCTATACACATTAAAGCCTAATTCACACACGCGGTGTGATATTGCGGTATTGCGGTACCGGTAGGGTCATGTTCTATTACGGCTATGACCAGATGACACTAAAAAGCAAAGAATACCTGCATCGCTGCGCATGCGTCAAATGAGCGCGCAAAATTAATGAACTTTTAGGGCATGTTTGAATTGGTTTCCTTTGTGTCGCATGAGACGGTGTTTTTACTTCGTTGTTCTGTGAATTGCAAAAAACCACTCGACTCATTTACAGTTAAATATATATAAATATATCTGTTTTACTTTTTTGTTTCAGAGAACTTCGATTCACTAATTTATAATAAAAAAAGTGTTCTTCTTTGTTAAGGGATTTATTGTAGATACATTTATCATGCATTTAAGCTGAAGATGCCCTCTTGCCTATATGTAAAATTGATAATAATCCGTTAAAATCTTTCAGTAGCTTGGAAACACATCTTTAAAAACGTGAATAGATAATGGAAAGAAAACTATGGAAATTTGTTGATATCCAGGAATATACTCAATGCCAGAAAATAGAAGTAAAGTATTTTATTAATCAAAGATGTACGC
>JARFOC010051169.1:0-20321 GCA_031763485.1 Osmoderma eremita | reverse complement strand
TTTGTTTGAGTTCCATATGTTTAAAAATAATAGATAGTCTACGGCGTCGTAAATTACTGTTGTACATTTTATTCGGTACAAAGTATCGTTAGACTTAGGTTAGAGTTCTGTCAATGTCAGCTGCTGTTGTCCACAGAATAGCTGTGACTGCTAGTGACTGCTATATGTCAGGCTGACCAACTTCGACCAAGTGTTGACAGGAAATTTACCAACGCATCTTCTGATGGCACTATACAGTGTGTTTTTAAATGTCTGAGGACAGTTTAAATTTACCGCCACACCTTAGGTGTATTTTTCATTCTTAGCGTTACTGTATTTTGTCCTCAAATAATTGAGCTTATTAGTTAGTACAATAAAAATATATATTATTTATTCTGTGATAATACATAGATCTACACTGCACATTACACCAAATTTATAACTGCATTACGCTTGCATTGCCAAGGGCATTACTGATTGAAATAGACGATTTCAAGATACACATTTTATTTCTTTCATTATATTTTCCTTCAATACCTTTCACAAGCTAAGAAATACATCAAGATTCAAATCTGTGTGCGAACATCAGTTCCGCCAACTTAAAATATCTTATTTTTCGAAAGAAACAGGATGCAAGATGCAAACCACATGCAAACTTACGAATACGAGAAAAGGTAGCATACACCAAAGTATAAACTGCAAATCTTTCGAAGAAATTTCTTTTTTGTGTGTGTGTGCTTTTGTGATGGTGCTTTTATAGATGTATGCAAATCGCAAATATGAGTGCCATCGATAATCGGGAAATAACTATATTAAAATTAGTAAAATCCCAAAAGGATCCTATTAATGTTTACCCAACCAACGTTACTTTAGAAAACTTCGAACGTATTTGCCGATTTTGTATGGGGTATCAGGATCCCATGGAACCGATTTTTAAAGTATTGTACAAAAAGATATCACTCAAGAATGTTATAGCCGATTGTACATCTTTGAAGGTAGTAGTTTTTTTATCACGGAAAATATTTATGCAAACATTTGTTTGCAGGTAGATGTGGGTGATTTCCTGCCGCAAAGTATATGTCCTGCATGCCTGGCTGAAGCGATTAGAAGTTATAGTTTCAGAGAGAAATGTCTACAAACGGAACGCATTTTAATAGATGTGTACAACAAACAAAACACTAGTAAAACAGCTAAGAAAACAGTTGCTAATGCCAAAAAAGATTCTTGTAAAACTGTCCAAAGTAATTGTAAACTACAAGACATTACATCTTCCATTAAAGAGAATAAAGGTGTTGATGATGATGACGAAGATGTAAAGAAAGAAGTGAAGATTGAATTTGATGATGATGATGAAGATGTAAAGAAAGAAGTGAAGATTGAATTTGATGCAATCGGCGACACTGAAAATTTCTCCGATTCCTCAGCAGGTAAACATTTGAAAAATAAACGGGTAACAAATAGACGCAAGGAAAATATTAGGAAAGGACCCAAAGGGCCACCATACAAGTGTTCACAGTGCCCAGAAAGCTTTAACACTAACAGAAAGTTACGGAATCATCGGAAGGAGGTGAAACATCCCAAAGGTAGGATCTCCGAACTTAGGATCCATACTTGCAATATATGTTCGAAAAAGTTTACGAAAAGCAAATTAGTGCAACATATGCGGGTACATACGAAAGAGAAACCGTTTATTTGCACGATATGTTCTCAAAGCTTTAATGTGAGTAGCAACTTAAAGAGGCATATGATGATACATACCGGGGAAAAGCCACATGTTTGCGAAGTGTGTGGTAAAGGTATGTTTGTGTTACTTTTATGAACACTGTTTATTGCACTCCATGACAATTGAATAAACTACGTTAGTAATTTTCACTCAGCATATTTATAGGAAAATTGTTTTCAAGTTTGTCAACAGAACAAGTAAAATTAAGTTTTTTTGAGCCTATTGTATTACTCTGCATTTGGTTGATTCCTGATTATTCAAACAGTTCTACCTTCCTAACAAAGTTAGGTGCGTCAAATCATTTTCCGGTATGCCCCGTAGTGTGTACTGCACGTAATAAGGTATTTCTCTGGTGATTTAATGCGTGGCACTCTGATATATGAGAGGCAATTTCCTCCTCTTCATCACATAATCTACACAGTGGTTTCCTTCCGAGAGTTGGTCTCAGCCACAAGTAATCAAGGGTCTCATCACCGCAGTACAATTTACATTTGTTTGCCATATTGTCAAGATGCGTATTCCAGGCGAGTTTGAAATGTATAGTTATACCTATGTATTTAGTCTCCTGTTTCATTGCATTACTTCATTATTGAACATAAGAGGTTTTAGGTCATTTTTTTCTGTGAGGAGGATTATTCCCACGTTAGTAGGGTTTACCCTAACGTTTGGCCACCACCCGTTTTGATATGTGAATTTATGTAAAGAGGGTTTATTAAAATTTGTGGAATTATGTTCCACGCACGTTCAATTGTAGACACCAAATTCTTTCTTGATTATATCGAGTTCTGAAGAAATGCTTGACCATTCTAGTACTGTGTTCTCTTTCTCTTCGAATCACGCTTTTACAACAACCCTAGAACAAATTTGATTCTAGGATTACATTCAGAAGTTTGATAGGATCAGTTGAGATCAAGTTGTCACCATTTAACTTCCTTTGACACATTCCTTTGCTGGATACGAAACATGACTTATTTGGCTTTTTCTCAAATGAAAGATTTATTTTCAGAAAACCACTTGCCTAAAATTTGCAGAAAACAAAACAGGAACAAGACCCAATCCCTGAAAAAAACCGCCTTAAATAGACAACCAGTACGACTTTGTCAAATAAATTTCACCATTATGTTTAATAAGTCGGAAGTCTTAATTGCAGTCTATCCTTTAAGTACTATGTAAAGCAATCTGCAGCGCTTCTTCTAATTTCATATACCTCCAGCTTGCTTAAACGCCAGATCACAGGATATTGAGACTGTTGCAACCAAGGCGGTGGCTGCGGATTTTTTCCAGAAACCATGTTGATTGTCAATAATAATATTATGCTTATCCAAGCGTAATATTATCCAAGTTAGTTTCTAACACTCAGTAATCCAGGATCTTGAAGGAACAGATGTCAACGCAATAGGTTTATAATTGTCTATAACCGTATGGTCCCTTTTCTTGTGCACAGGAATAATCTCAGACTTTTTAAGAACGTCTGGAAAAACTCCTTCAGTGAATGAACAATTCACTAGGCACGTTAGCATGTCGACGAAATATGAGTAGTTCTCCCAATAGAAGTAGGTGATTTTATTGAATTGTCGTGGAGTATGGAGTGGAGCAAATATAGTGACTATATTTTATATTATAATAAAATAAGTGTAATTACATATCTGTAATATTCGTAAACTAATTGCAGGCTTTATTCAAGCAAGTACACTTAACATACACAAGAAGACGCACACGCCAGTCCTCTACAACGTTTTAAAATCATCCAAATGTTCCAAGGACTATATCGCATGCGAAATTTGTGGGCGCGCGTTTAAAAATCATGCGCGCTACCGCATGCACCTAGCGAAACATAACTCGAAAACTGACGATCAACACGAAGACGTCACACCGGTACCCAAGTTCGAAAAGACGGGCGAATACACTTGCGACATATGTAAACGGGCCTACAAAACTAGAACCCTCTTAAAATCACACCAGTTAACTCACGGTGAAAGGTGTTTCCTCTGCAGCGAGTGCGGCAAATCATTTATGACGAAAGCGGTATTAAATTCTCACTTAATGATTCACACGGGCGAAAAGCCGCACACCTGCACAGTGTGTAAGAAGTCCTTTGCGCACGTCAGTAGCTTCAAATCCCATAGGTTGACACATACGGGCAAGAGACCGCACAATTGTAAAGTATGCGGGAAGGCCTTTACGCAATTGACGCATCTCAAATACCATTCGAGGACACATAGCGGTGAGAAGCCTTATACTTGCAGTTATTGCAATAAAAAGTTCGCTTTGAAAGGAAACTTAACGGTCCACGTCAGGATACATACCGGGGAAACACCATATTCATGTCCGGTGTGCGGGAAGGGATTTTACGATTCGAGCAGCATGAAGAAACATTGTAGACATGGACATGGGATGACCTCACCACCTATTGAAAAATCCAATAAGGAGCAGAAATGTAACGATTATATAACTGAGATGGCGAAAGATAAACAAAACTTGAAAGTTTCGGAATAAGTAAACTATAGGTTTTTATTCACACCATTTGTAAAAGCCGCGAAATTTTTTTTTTGTAAGAAATTAGTCGTATATTAGTCAACTACCAGCATTCGAAATAACTATTCTAGCAATGTTATGATTACAAAATGATGAAATGTCCAAAAATGGATATTTATACGATTCTAAGTCAAATCATTTACAAACATCTTTATACAAATTTTTAGTGTGTAAGGTCTGTGGATTTCATGACAACATGAGCTGCTTTCGCTCGTGCCATCATATGTAATCAGGATTTAGTTAAACATAATCCTTGATTGAATAAATCACGATTGGTACAATCGAACGAGCGATGGAGTGACATGTGGTTTTTACGGCTGCAAGCATAAGTATAACCTCAACACTACAACTAGCAAAAAAGTTTTGTTGTTAGTGTAAGATGAAAAAATGCAGGAAATAATGCTTTAGGGAAAAGTTCTATATTAGAAAATATTTTTCGAGTATTCTATTTATATAGGAATTGACGATTCCTTAATTTCATATTAAGTTAAAAATACGTGAAATTCTAAACCCGTGGCATGTGTCATTATCACATCCTTATCACATTAACACTTTCATTTTTGCACCTGCTTTTTCGTATTTTCTTTTACGTAATTTTATAGGTTATATTTTTTGGATTCACGCATTGCAATCACGCGAAAAGTTTGATTCCCAGGGGAAAGGGGACTACAGTAAAATTCGAATCATGTATCTCTAAATCAAGGGGGGAGTATGACAAACGAACGTGTACATAACAAACCCGGAATGTATGATTAGGAATCATTGGCACGAACGAAAGCAGCTATATTCGGCATGTCTTCATAGTGATTGGCTTCATGAACATTGGCTGCGTTCGAAAGACACAACGTTTAGCCAACTGTTGAGTGTTTTTCTCTGAACGCTAGCGTTATTTACAACATGTTTATTCAGCGGACGCCATTTTTTCCAGCAGATATGAAGCTTGCTTTATTTACGTTGGTAATGCAGCGGAAAACATAACCTATACCCACCTACATCTATAAACGGTTTTAAGAAATGGTTTTATTTGAAATTGATCATTTGAATTTTCTAAGGTATAATCATCTTCTATAAAAAAAATATTTCATTCTCCATAGCAAATTTTGGTGAAGAAAGTTAGATAAAATCACAGTAACGCTATAACCTCAAAGTGTTTATTACACTTAAATTCCCATTTGTCACCGCAATCACAACAAATCCTGAAATCAGTGTTCGAAAAACTAAACATGTGAGTAAACGCGTTGTAATCGTTCGGGCAGCGATTTGTGTATTTTGACTTGATTGAGTTAAAATTACCCCACCGTTATGTACTTACATCTCACGTGGAGATTATCCTTAACGCTAAAATAAATATTTTTTTATTCAAAAACTAAGCTTTCGTCCTTTTTATTAAGGTTTTAGTTGCGAATCGTTGAACAACACTTCAGGATTAAACCAGCCGAGAGAATTTATTAACCAAAGCCCGCTTGATATGATAACTGTAACGTCAGATGTATACAGTAACAGCGATTGTCGACTGATGTTACCTTTTATGATGGCGTTAAAATTTAATGCGCAGTTTGTAATATTTACCTTTATTATATGCAATTTACCGTTTTATGTACTAAACAACGCAGCATATGTCTTCTTTTGGAATAAACATTCGGACTGCAAATTACCAAGTCGGGCATCGTTAGAAAGATATGTTCCATCCGCTCGTGAACATGTTGAAATAGGAATTAAATCGAAGTTGAAAGATAAAAAACTGTGGTTATTTGTGGACGTAACAATTATTTTAATTACGCAAATATAACGTCACTAGATATAGAACGCTCGTGTTCTTCATATAAACATACTTTTTCCCCGTGCCGCACTCGGTTTGCTCAAACAACTGTGGAAACATATCTGATGTTGCAGATATTTAACAGATGTTAGTCACTTGGGTCACCGTGATTTCAAGGAAGACTCTTAATACGGTAGGTGTTTGAGTACGTAATTTATTTCTTATCATCATTTTATGGGTAAACTATTATGCGCCTGCCACTGGTTGTTGGCGCAAATTGAGCAACTACGACAAGCACAAGTATGTAAATAAACAAAATTATTTATATGGTTGTGTGAAATGTAACAATTTACATCAGAAATAGGAGATATATACACAGTCGGTAATAACAAATTGATTTATAGTTCTGCTGTGTGTTGAAACTATTTCTAAATAAAAAACAATAACTACTTTGAGTGAGTGTAATGCCGGATTTGAAATAAATTCGTTAGGTGCCAATTTGCCACAGTTTATGTGGTTACCCATTGTATTTGTGGTATGGTCTGGTCGATCTTAACTCCTTTTTAAGTTAAGTTGCGTCAAGACAAAACGAACAGTAGTGGGGTTACTAAAACCGGTGTCATAACGTTTGCATTTAGAAACTATATGCGGCGCTTGATTTTCGCGACAGAACTCGGAGTGCCTAATCGAACAAGCCTTGTAGCGATAGTTTTGTTTGGTAAATGACCAAACACGACTATTGGCGATATCTGTGTTTTCCTAATGGAACTAACTATTGGCCATATACATATATTTGGTGATACTTGTTGCTAACAAAGGTAATAAAGTACACATTATTCCATCAAAAAATCCTTAAATAGGTGTAGTTATAAAAGGAGAGTAAAGAAAACACATGCAATTAGAACTTTAAACGTTTTGGCCTTTTATTTTGTACGTTCTCTTTTCTTCTAATTGCTAAAACTGTTTAAAACTGGGAAAATTAATATTTCTAATTTACTATAAACAATTTTATAGTTAGAATGATGATGTTTGAAATTCAAAATTCCACACCTTCATTTAAATTAATACTGAATTCACAGTAAACATTGCAGTAACTGTGTGTAATTGACAGTATAAGAAAATCCAATAATAATTATGTATATTATGTGACCGTTAATACACGATTGTTCTGCTTACGGCCTCCTACATAAATGATGCATTATCAGTCAATCCGGCCCTGCGCGTCAATGATTTTCGTGAATTGACATACAGTAAGGCTGTAACACTATAACTTGAAAATTAACTTTGATTTCTCAGCCCCTTATGCAAACAATTTTGTTTACCTAAAACCGAAAATATTTCTACCTAAAACTTTTGGGCACGTACTTCAAGCCATGTTTTCTTACCACCTCAAAAAGCAATTCGCAAAAGATTGCTTACCGTTAATGTTGGTGTTAGTATATTGGGAACACTAATTTCAGTAGATTATATACATATAGGAACAACGTTGACCACAGCATGGCAGCACTGGGCAGGCGGACAAAAAACAAATTCAGTCTTAAATTCTTAAAATCACAAAATGGTGTTTTAGCTGTGTGGTTTTAATCATGTTTTAATCTATTTAAGTGATCTGTGAATCTGTATGCTTTATGTCTGGTTTTAATAATCATTTTAATTTATAAAATATGAGCGTCATCGATATTAAAAAAGTAACATTACCATTAGTAAAATCCGAAAGTACTCCAATTAATGTTTATCCGTATAGCGTTACTTTAGAAAACTTCGATCGTGTTTGCCGATTTTGTGTCGGATATCACGACTCAATCGAACCGATTTTTAAAGTATGGTACAAAAATATATCACTGCAGAATATTATAGCCGACTGTACATCTTTGAAGGTAGTAGTTTTTATAGGAGGCAAAGTCACAGTATTTATGCAAACAGATTTGGTTGTAGGTAGATGTTGGTGACTTTCTACCTCAAAATATATGTCCTGCATGCCTGGCTGAAGCAATTAGATGCTATAATTTCAGAGAGAAATGTCTACAAATGGAAAGCATTTTAATTGATGTGTACAACAAACTAAATGCTGGTGAAACAATTGCTAATGTAAAAAAAGAGAATAAAGTTTCTGGTGACGAAGGTGTGAAACAGATTGAATTTGTTGCGGTCAACGACAGTGAAAATTTCTCTGATCCCTCGGCACATAAACAGCTGAAAGATAAATTGGTTACAAATCTAGGGGAACAATGTATTACGGAAGGATCTCAAGGACCACTTTTCAAGCGTTCGCCATATTCAGAAAGCTTTAACACTAGCATATGTACTACTATATGTAAGAAAAGGTTTACCAAATGTAAATTAAAGCGACATATACAAGTACATACAAAAGAGAAACCATTTATTTGCAAAATATGTTATCAAGGCTTTCGTGCGAATATCAACTTAAAGAGGCATATGATGACACATACTGGTGAAAGGCCCCATACTTGTGAAGTGTGTGGTAAAGGTATGTTTGTGTGTTACTTTTGTGAACCCTGTTTATTAGTTCAATTCAAACACCTTTCAGTTTTACAATTCATTTAAGTTTAAGTGGTTTTTGTACTAATATGATAGCTTTCATACACGATTGAAAATATGGAGAACATTATGTCTCAACAAAATACAGAAATAATAATTCTTATATACGCTCCATGACAATTGAATAAACTCACCAGTGATTTTTCAAAATTTGACAATTAGGGCATTGATGAGAAAATTGTTTCAAATGTGCCGACAGAGCAATCAAAATTAAGCTTTTTTTATATAGAAAATAGTTTTGTTGTAATCGGAGAAGCCGCGTTTAATTGAGAATATTAGTTGGAGGTGTGACTATTAATTAGCCTCAGTGTTAGAATGATCAGAAACAACCAAGTATGTTTGATGAAATGATTTTCTAAATTATTGATCCAAAATAAAAATCTATTAGTGCGTGTTTGATGCATTTATATCAATTACCTCAAAAATTCTTGTTGTCAACGAATAAGAAAATAAGGCAATGACACGTCATTGAATTTACTAAAAGATAGAAAAAGATGCTACATCCGCCAGTGTGGGGTACGTGGCTTTGTCTACAGTGACAACATCTTTATCTAACAGGGGTTCACTGTTTTGTAGTCCATTTAGAGGATTTTATCTACTGTGAGTGGCATCTGTGTTTGCTAAACGAGGCTGACAACTGTTTTCAATACGCTGCGCGCGCAGTCCAGGTAAATTGAGAGAGGGTTATTATAAAGAGAATTCACACTAAAATTTGAGGTACAACGGAGGTGTTTGACATTGCACATTGAATGTGCATGGACACATTCAAATTCAGAAACCAACTCTGTTGTTTCATAGCCAAGCCTTCATATTTTAGATTATACAGGATGATTTGTTAGCGCTATGACAAACTTTGGCAGATGAAAGCTGATGCAAGTCTAAGAGAAATATATTATATAAACAAAGATCCGATCTTCTTTTGTTTCAAAGTTATAACGCTTTAAAGATATAAATTTCATGAAACAAAACATGGGTCTATTTATCTTAGTTACAAAGTTACATATAAGCCTCTAAAAGTATGTATTCAACTAATTGACTGGGGTAAAAATTATTTATCCCATGTTGACAAAGCTTTCACGTGTCACAATTCTGCGTTTCAATGACGCAGTCATTTACAACGGAAGAATATGCAGATAGAGCAGCGGTCGGGGAATACCAGCGTAGGCACTCAAGCAGAGATCAACATGTTCGTAGTGTTTTTAGTTCGGCATTTCGAAGGTTTCGAGAAACAGAGAATCCGGTTCCAAATGCTATTAGTCCACATGAACTAAACATACAAGATGAAGAAAATGTAATTGATCCAGCGATTTACATCTAAGGAAAAGTTTTGTTTGGCGTGTATTGAATCGTAAGGATTATATCCATTTCATCGGGAAACTGTACAAGCTTTACAACTGGAAGATGCGCGGCAACGATTAGCATTTTGCCACGGGGTTCTTCAGCAACAAACACAAAATTGTGCTTTTATTTCACATGTATTCTGGTCCGATAAGGCGTGTTTTACTAGGGCTGGCGTAAATAATTATCACAATGACCACGTGTGGTTTCTGGAAAACCCTCATGCTCAACCACAGCACGCCGAATTCAACAACGCTTCAGTGTAACGTTTGGTGTGGTTCATTTATTACCTATACAATTATAAACGACCGCTTAAATATCATTGGGAATATGTGGTATCATCACGATGGTACACCACCGCATCGAGGACAGCGATTTATACGCTGGTTAAATCAACAATTTCCGAACATATGGATTGGCCATGGAGGTTACCGCGATCCACGGATTTAAATCCGCTGGCTTATTTTGTCTGGACAACCATGTAGAAATAGCTAGTAGTAGCTAGGGTAGCTGTGACAAGGGGTGTTTCTTACCAAATTCATTCATGCAACTTCTCTGGCAAATATATCCGAGAACTAATTTTTGACAACTCACTGACAACTGACTTTTTGACAACTCACAGGCAACTGACAGATCTCTATGCGCTGTCATTCCCTATTTATTCTGTCTCCCGTATCATTGGTAACCAGACATGTTTGATTTCCAGACTTGGTGTGCTTTTGGCATTCGTTGTTGTGGCCATATACACTGGTTCTTTCAATTTTCTCTTGGTGTAGTGTTCCTACATGATGTAGTGTTACTAGGATTGTCGATCTGTCCCATTCAATCCTGTGTTCTTACCAAGCATGTGCCAAGCGCGATTTTTCCGTTTCCCCCAATCGACTGAAATAGATACTTGTTTATATAAATAGCTTATCTCTGTTACTACCACGTGTACTGCGTCGAACATCTGATAACCTTCTGCACTGTTAACATTGACAATATCGGAGTTCTCGGTTTTAGGTCGGAAACATTTATGTGGCCACGAGTGTACATCGTGTTTACAAAGATATACACAGAAACGAATACGGGGAGAGCGAAAATGATGTATTAGGAAATAGGACAAATACAAAATAAATTCTTGAAAAAATAAGGTGCAAAATAAAAAGACTTCTTAATAGAAAATATCTCATCTCATACCAATAAAATGATAAATTATCTAAAGAATCAAATTAAATATCCATCTTTCCGAAACCCGATCTCATTCATTCTTATTCCCGCTAAATTTTGCAACATGACACTATTTTGTAAAAGAAGTAAATATCGTTGTGCATTTAAAACCCTTCAATGAAAAATGGTCCAATTACATAGTCGTCTAAGAGGCTTGCCCAAGACATCCTTTTGAGGGTACTGGGTTCGTGCGTCGTATGTAGTATGCCTATTATTTTTGGACCAATATCTGGCTTAGTAGCGTCATGATGCGCATGTAGCGGAGGGGTGGACTCATCGGTAACCAAATATTTTAAAGGAAATTTACGTCATTACTACGTGTTATATAAGCGTTTCACAGAATAATAGCTTTTCCTAGTTATCATTGGGCAATATTACGATTGATTTTCTTAATCCGTGCGAATGGCACTTATTTTTTAAAGGATATGCATACAGTGTTGTCAGACACATTAACTAATTGAGCAGTTTGTCTGTCAGATGATTATGGCTGCTCTTCCCAGTCCTGTAGAAATCCGGAATTCATTTTGTGACGCCATCAAAGTGCGTTGGCTAGTGCAGAGGTTTTCTCTCTGCACTAGCCTTTTTTTCACTAACATTGCCGATCTAAAGTGACTATTTACGTATCTCGCAAACGGTATACAAAATCTAAAGCCAAGGCTATTTCAGTAATATAGTGGACGGTTAATTGTGCCGGTGAGCTTAGACATAATTGTTTAGAACAATCAATAGTCACCCTCTTATTTATACACTGCAATTCTTATCTTAAATTCTCGGCGTAATTCTTCGAAATCCGAAACCAAGCTAGCGAAGTTAATGAGGCGCTATATGCGTTTTAGATTACGCATGAGATATGTATCAATAACTGCCTGGTAAACATATACTAAGCGTAGTTACTAATAGTGATTCTATTAAATTGTCACGGAGTGTACAATAGAGAATATAGTGTCTTTATATTTTAAATAAAATACAGAAATAAAAACGACGATATATTTCTGATATTAATAAATTAATTATAGGCTTTATTCAAACAACTGGACTTCGCATACACAAGGAAACGCACAACGTTTTAAAATCATCCAAATGTTTTACGTGCGAAATTTGTGGGCGTGTGTTTAAAAGGCAAGGGTGCTACCACACACACCTATCAAAGCATAAGTCGAAAGCTGACGTTCAAGAAAAAGACGTCAAGCCGGCATGCAAGTCCGAAAACACGGGTGGATACATTTGCGACATTTGCAAACGAGTCTACAAAACTAAAGACGCCTTAAGATCACACGTGTTAACTCACGGCGAAAGGTGTTTCCTCTGTAGCGAGTGCGGCAAATCATTTTTGACTCAAATGGGACTAAATTCTCACTTAATTATTCACACCGGTAAAATGCCGTACACCTGTACGGTGTGTGAGAAATCCTTTGCACGTGTCGGGAGTTTCGAATCGCACATGTTGATACACACGGGCAAGAAGCCGTACAATTGCAAAGTATGCGGGCAGCCCTTTAGGCTATGGACGCATCTCAAAAACCATTCGAGGACACATAGCGGTGAGAAGCCATACACCTGCAGTTATTGCAATAAAAAGTTCGCTTTAAAAGGAGCATTAACGGTCCACGTTAGAATACATACGGGGGAAAAACCGTACTTATGTCCGATATGTGGCAAGGAATTTGCCATTTCGAGCAACAGGAAGACGCATTGTAGACGTAAACACGGGATAACCTCAGCTAGTGATATATCTAATGCTGAACAGAAATGTACCGATTCTGAAACTAAGTTGGAGAAAGATAAACAAAATTAGAAGTTTCTGAATAAGTAAAGTACGGGTTTTTATTCATACCGTTTGTAAAAGCTACAAAAATCTTTTTGAATAAGAAATAAGGCCGTACAGCGCTATAAATTCTACTGCTAACAATTATATTAGTCATTTAAGATTCATAGCTATAATAAAATCATGTAGGACCAATAGTAGTAATCGTGGTGGTTTTTGTATACCTGTAGATCTTTGAAAATTTAAACATTGTTGTGATGAATCTCACTAACTTTGCCCTTAAGAAAGAATTCAAGGTGCCAAGTTAGAACCAATATACCTATTTCTTATATGAATGAATGCCGGGCCGTAATAAGCCGGTGTACAAGGCATGCGTCGCACGCGGGCGACACAGTTAGGAGTGCGGCAAATCACTATTAAATGCACGATTGCAAAACAGTTTTGCACGCGGGCGCTCAGTTGGCTAGCGGCGACGATGCATAGATGATTTAATCTTCAAATATTCCAAACAATTTTATTTGCAGATGACTTTAATATCCAATGTAGAAACAGCAGAAGAATGGGCTGAGTTGGAGTCGATGATGATATCTATGCAGAATTGTTTACAATACTAAAATAAAATACAAATGTAAACCTGGATCAGAACATGCATGTAACTCCAATTTAAATTGGAATAGTGTCATTAATTATTTGTGTGATGGATTAAATGGCTGCCTTCGAGACACAAAAATCGCTGCGGCAATTTGTTGTGACTAGTTAATAGTTGCGGACAATTGGGAATAAACATTTTGAGTAAAGATCATGTAGTAAATAAAGTCCGTGCACTTAATGCTGAAAATGTGAACTGCCCCTCTGGTGAGCGGGGGCAGAGCTAAACAGATTAGCGCGCCAAATCATATATTTCAAACTTGAATCGTTGCATAATTTCGTACATAATTCTATTCATTCTTCTCTGCAAGATTTACATGCATCGTATCATAGATAACATGTGCAAATAGTACATGCATTCTGCCGTGCAGATTTTTAAATAGAAAATGTTCAATTTCCACCCATAATTCTGTTCAGAAAGTGCGCGCACAAGTTGCACAGAAAAAAACGCATTGACAGTTTCGCAAAACGTGTTCCTAAAAGTTTTATTTACAGTAAGTTTGTTGGATTTTCGATGTGGAGTTCTAGAATTTTCCTCTTAGAGGCCTCTATTACATAGTTTTGCACTCGGAGCCCTCTGTTGTGCGGAAACCCCAGTCATAGTTCTTGGTTTACGCAAACGCATGCAATCTCAAGACAGTTGAGATTGATCACTATGTATAAGATCTATGATGTTGTCCATGAGTTTAGTAATGCAGAACGTTGTAAAACGCCTATTTAAAAATTGTAAAGCTCGCAATTTTTTAAAATAAGGTATTGCAATAACTTTTTTGTGGAATCGATGCCTAGCACCTCATAAAAATATTGTCACGTGCTCGCTGGCACGGCAAATTTAAAAACCAAGGTCAACGTCAATGACAGGTTATACGACATAACAGCTGCTTTCCAGGCTCGCGCTCCGAGCACTCCCGACCTCCAGAGCACCCTAGAACACTCCCATTCACTCGTGTGTGTTCCAGATTTCGACAGTTTTCGAAGTACCAATAAATTGTAAAAGTTCAGTAGTATTAAAAAAACATAAACATTTAATAACGTTATTGTAAAGTTCTGTTACAATTGATAATTTCACAACCTCTACCGTAAACAACAATTTTCACATAATCATGCACGAAAATACACTCTACACCCTTAATGTCACATACACTGCTGCGGTATTCTTGCAAACATGTAACATTAAATTGTTCCTGTAAATTCCACTTGAATAAGATCACTTTTTGATCGACAGATGCTGTTAAAAAATATTTCTCGTTTATGTACGTTCCAGTAACTTGTGCTCCGTGATAACTTTCATCAGTAAATTTGCTTACGTGTTTCATTTCAATACCATTCCCGTAGTTTAAAATGAAGGCATTTAATGCGATTGCTGTATCATCACCCCCTGTTAAAAGAATTAATTCACCTTTACTTTTAGTATAATAGAAAATACTGTTTATTCCGGACTGGTGTGCTTTTATTGAAGTAATTGTCTGAGGATTACGTGAAGGTCCATCGAAAAATGTTTGTGTAATATCTGTAAAGACGATGTATCCATCGGATGCCATTGTTATTAGTAAATAATAAGAGTTTGCAGAGAAAATCGACATTTGAAATATACACTTTGATTTATGAACCTGTATTTGGTTGATTAAAATCAATCGTAATCTCTTATCATTTTGAACGTCCACTTTAAATTCTTTAACGTTACCATCGGAATAAGCTGCCAATAAAAAGATGGTATTTTCAATTACAATCGCAGCCATGGCCATTACACGTGTTTCCGACTCTAAGACATCGTCTAATTTCTCGTAATAATTATATTTTTCCCTGTAATTAACTATGCCGTTATCATTTCCAGGATTGATCAATAACTCCCACAATATAATCTGTGCCCGACCTCCTCCAGTAAACATATAATATTTGCTATCCTCTGCTTTGGTAATTGCTATCGTTCGTATGCTAGAAAGATGGGATTTCAAAGCATTTAAGCATGTAAAATCACTACTAGTGTCATGTAAGTCTCTCAAACACAATCGGATTACCGTATCTTCACCACCCGACACAAAAAGAACTTTATCACTTCTACCAATTGGAATAACTTTGAGCACGTTTATTTCGTTTAAATGGAAACCTTTAATTATATCCGTGCCAGTAATATCAGCAAGTTCACACTTGAATAGGTTAATTTTGTTGTCCTTGATGTAAGAGAACGTTACTGCGCCGGTGTCTGTGATGTGAAAATCCCAAGAACGATGTCCCCCTCCACATTCTGTTTCTAGTAATATTCTTCTTGCGTTGTAGCAATAGATTACGAATTTTGTGCTCGAAAAACCCACTAAGAATGGAGAAGTGCTGAAGTTTTGACGATATAAGCCGGCTAGCCACGAAAATGGCACTTTATGTGAGGAAATATGAATTAGGTAATTGGCTTTAGTATCCATCTCATATTCGTTAACTGTTGAATTTCTGCCTACAATGAAAATACATTTCAATTGTTATTCATTAAATAAACTTAAGCTAGGTTTTTTTAATCTAAAATATGGGACTCCCACAGATGGATAGACATTTTAAGTGGGTTATCTTATATAAATTAAATCAATTTCCCATTAATTTCTAAGTTGCCTTTCATATATAAGCAAATAAAAATATAAATCGGCAAGCAAGATAACAAAATGGATGGAAGTGTCATATTGTGATGGTAAGTCTTACCTAAAGAGATAACTTTTCTATTATTGTAAGATACTTGGGTTACACCTAAATAATTGTGAGCCCTTTTAATAACTTGTACGGGCTCACCAGAATCCATCGTATATAAATACAAAGTGCCTCTTCGATCTCCCACCAAAATGCTTCTGTTTCCACAGAAACAAGCAGTATTTGACCATCTTTCTTTACAATATGGTAGTTGCCAGAATTGCATCGGAAACATTGTAGTTTTCTTTATCACCCATAACGTTAGCACTCCGTTTTGGCCACAAGTCAAAAGTGCCAAGCAACTGAGCCAATGTATAGCGAAGATACGTTCTTTACTTTTGATCTGGCATGAATACATGTATTCTAAAGATTGTGGGGAGTTTTTATAGAGATGTAACTCACCATGATATCCAGCAAGCGCAATTAATTTTCCGCAAGCAGTTTTTTCCAGTAGGCCATAAGATATTAAGTCATTGTGCTTGGAAATTTCAGCAAATGACTTTTTTGTAATGTCATATCGAATTAGTAAGCCCCCATCAGTTAGATAAATTAATGTATCTGAAGATAATATCAATACCCTTCTGGGGTTTTCCCCTAAATTCCTTGCCAGTTTAGATTTAAAAGTATTTACGTGTAATTTAAACAGGAATATGCCACTATCTCCACCACCAGTGACGACAATATTTTGCTCTTCACAGCAATCTATAGACCAAACTGGACCACCTTGATGCACATCCATTTTTCTCACAATTTTTCCATTAATATTCCAAATATTAATGATCCCATCTTCTCCGGCTGTTATTACAGAGTCATCAAGTAATTTACTCTTAAACACACGAGCCACATGTCCAATTAATGTATGTTTACAACAAATATTAATTGGATTCCGTGATAATTCTTCGGCTAAAGTTTCAGCCTCAATGGACCATAGTTTAGCTGTTCTATCATCGGATGTTGTACAAATTACATTCAAACTTTGATTATAATCGATCGAAAAGATAACCCCCTGTAAATAATTAAATAATAAAAATCATACATAACTTGCTAGCATAACTTACTTTATGACCGCAAAGTCTAAAAATCACTGGACATAATTTATTATCAGATTTTGTAGGCCACCATAATAAAATTTGACTGAACACAGTCCCAGATAAAATGATTAAATCATCCCAATTCTCATTAACAACAAGTGTACAATATGATATACATCTTTCTATACATTCCTTGTTTTCAATTGTATCTAGTGATGAATCAAATAAACTTGCAACATTATGCATCGTAATGATAACAATGTGAGTGCCTTCATTTAAAAATTTTGCTGTCGTTATCCAATCCGAACAGCTATGCGATGCTAATTCCTCTAACTCCAAAAATAGAGCATCAAATCGATATACCTTCAAATATTTCCCACCGTAGACCAGCATTTTATTTTGGTTTATATCGATTCCAAAAATATGTTCATCAAAAACATAAAACTTTCTCTGTAACATGTTTCTTTTTCTGCAATATACATGTAAGTAATATCCATTTCCTAAAAAAAAAGTAGTTTATATTTAAATAAGTCAGATGTTAAAGTTTTTTTGTGTACCGATCAAAATAAATTCATTAAAAATTTTAACACAGGACACATCAGTTTTTACAACATCACAATATAAAATTGGTTCTAATTGTTCCATGCTGATTTTATATATGCTTTATACTGTGGAATATATATTGTGCAATATTGCATGATTGACTTTAAATATGGTTGATCTTAAATTAATAATGTAATTATACAAAATAAGTAAATACAATATTTTGATTTATATTTTTTACATATCAAACACGTGTTAAACAGCCAGTTTTCAAACCAAATTTTCAAAAAGAATGAAATAACAGATTAGGTTGTTAACTTTGCTGTTGAAAATTAATGTATTTTATAATTTTAAACATAATTTACAAATTATAGCTTAAAACACGATAAAACTGTTGAAGTTTTTGCACACGAATATTTATATTTATAATGAAATGTATAAAATGAATGTTAGTAAATATTTATTGAAAATATGTACTGTTGTAAAATCAATAAATCCCGTATTTTACAACATCATACACGCCCACTTTGGTGAGCAAATCCCGGGTATAAATGCTTTTATAAAGTTATCTACATCAACGTGGGTTACGAACGATTAAGGAATAATCTAATAATATTTTCAACATCCACGAAATCGCTTTCCAGTTTTTTTTTGTTTTACTGTAGATGCTCATTTAACGTGATATCTTATAATTGTGCATATTGCATACATAGCATGTGGCATATTTTATATATTTCAAAGTTAATTTTCCCATATTCCTAATTTTTTTATAAAACTGTGTCAGTATCAAATAGTGTGTTCCATTTTCAATATTGGCATTACAACAGATAACCGCAGTTGGCTGCATTATGCAGGATAGTTCAAAACATTCAAGGTTTTGTGTATTATGAATTGTATGGATGGTTTTCTTTTAAAGTTCTGTTTCAGTTCGGGAGAAATGGTACTGAATCACATAAGTAGCGTCTTACGCCAAGCGAAATTGACTTTTACATGTGCTCCCGAAGCGTTCCGTTCGAATTTAGACGTTCTGAAGCATCTCCTGGACAAAACGATCTCTTCAGACGTGAATTTACACCCCCAATTTATGACGAAATCGTTGTGGATGGAACCAAGAAAAGCGCCTGTTACATACATCGGTATATTCGAGAACGAATTGTTGACAATGGGTATCTTCATATTGAGCCCAGAAATGAAATTACCCCTGCACGATCACCCACAAATGTATGGGCTGATTAAAGTGTTGTCGGGTTCAATTAAAGTGACGAGCTTCACGGTTAGAGAAGAGGCGACGAATATGTATGGTAGAGCATCCCCCTTAATATTCTCGGCTGAGAAACATCCCGAGGAAGTATTGGACATTGATTCACAGACTTGTATATTGGATCCGAAGGTACGTAACATACACGAGATTGAAAGTGTTGGTGGACCGGCTGCTTTCTTGGATATACTATCGCCGCCATATTGTAGGTTGGAGGATGCAGGTAACCCAAGAAAGTGCACTTATTTTGAGGTGCGCCAACATTTGTTTGGTAAGTTATATAAGTTGCATGAAATCGATGCACCAAAGTGGTATTGGAATGATACTTACATATACGAGGGACCTGAATTGATACACATGGTTTAGAATATAAAATTCCTCTGTATATCTTTTTGTAAAATGTGTATATATGTATTGTAATATTTATCATTAAATGATGCTTTGCTATGTGATACAATCTATGTATGTAAATGTTTTTCTTATTAATTTTATTGTCTATTGCAATATAAGTATTGTTTTTTAAAAGTTTGTTTGCAATCAATGGCATACTTTGTGTTACTTTTTTTAATATCTCTCTGACTACGGAGCTACAAACAAGTGTAACATAAGTAATAAATGTGAAATGTGTAATTTCTTTTATTTTCAATAATTTATTGCTTTAATAATTTACTGTGCCTACATATTAGAGAGTGGCCTTTTAGATCACCTAGAAATTATAAAATTTTACATTTTTAGAATCAAGTTTACAGCAAGACGTTTAAATAAAAATAAAATAATTTGTGATTCCAAAAAAAAAATTCCGTATTCTCGTGCAGCCACCTAATAAGTAAAATAAATATTGTCATAGTATTATTATTTAGTCCTAAATATCAAAGACATGCATAAAATACGTATGGGTTTTTTTTTATAAAACAACATATTACAGCCGTTTTTTTCGCGACATAGTTTTGAAACATGTTTTTGTAGCGGTTTCGAATTGTTGACAAATGACTAGGCCTGCGCAAAGCAAATATATTTATTGTTTACTTTTGGAGAGCTTAGGCAAAGTTATATAATACATTTTTATTACAGGTTATCATCGTAACATCGGCATTCATATTTGCCTAAATAGTAATCTCATTAATATAATACCAAGTGAGCAAAAATGATTGTCATGTCTGAAGTTGCAGTAGATTAATAAGAAAAAGACAAACAAATGTATATATTTAAGTTAAAAAATACCCCTTACTGTAATGGGGTTAGGTTCTAATGATACACATCATGCAAGTGCAAGTATTCGACTGACTTTATTGTATACACAACTA
>JARFOC010051158.1:0-20322 GCA_031763485.1 Osmoderma eremita | reverse complement strand
CTACTCCTTATCTCACTCCACTCCCACTCCAAGAAAATCCACTCTCACTCTGTCACAAATACTCGAACTCACCTAATATAAACACGAAAATAACATGTAAAACTCTAATGTTAAATTCCGAAAAATCTAAAATTATAATATACAGGTTGGGAAGGTCTTGACTCTATATATGTAATCTTGCTATATATAATATCGCGTTGTGTACAAGTAAAACTGTCTATAACTAACGCATATATTAACGTCAACCGATGAAATTTCAAATAAAGTAATTAAAATCAATATAAAAAAAAATTTAGCTCAAAATATATACAGTTTGGGCAAGCAATTGCGTACGTATATTTTAACCGTTCTATTTTATAGATATTCTATTTAATATTAAAATTATATATATTTATAAAACAAAAAAACGCAACGAAAATATATATTTCTTTTATTTATACAACATAAATTTTATAAAATTCAATTAAAATATTCTAGGGTTAGGGTATTACATTCCACGGCACAAACGATCCTGGAACTGGCACTTCGAACTGAAACGACCAAAATTACCAATTTACCAATTTTTGAGGTTATGACACTCACCTTATTTGTAATATCGTCCTGGCAAGCCATTCTTATCTTAGCGGCTGTGGCGGGCGACGTTAATTCGAAGGGTATGTTGGAGTAACCAAAGTCTTTCCTGGCATCCTTGATGGCTTCTCTGCAGGCGAATAGGACTGCACTTGAAAGGAATAGCGGGGGTTCGCCTACAGCCTGTCAAAAATAAGAAATTCAAGTTGTCACAATCATCTTTTGGAAACTTTCGGCAAGTTTTATATCTGCAAAACTTAGCAAAAAATTAGGTAATATCGACAAAACTCTTATGTTAAGAGCTCTAAAAAGAAAAAAATGATAATATACAGGTAGGGAAAGTCAAAACTCTATATATGTAAGGCGCAATATTAGTAAATATAACAAAAAAATGCTGCTGATATTTACCTTAGAAGAATATACAGCTTTGGGATTGGATACACCTTTCAGTAAAGACACGTTGAATTCTGCAGGAATGTCTCCGAAGCCTGGAATCTTGTAGGCACCTGGACCTTTAGTAAATAAATCGCCCCTAGGTGAATACACTAACTCCTCCAGCATAAATAATCCGTAGCCTTGCATAAAAGCGCCTTCTATTTGGCCTATGTCTATGGCAGGGTTCAAACTTTCACCTATACGGCGCAAAATATGATTGCACATTAAAAAATAAGATCGCCTTTCTTTGCATTAGTACAATACCTAAATCCATCACTATATCTGTGCGTAAGACTTGATGATCGCCTGTTAAACAATCGATTTCAACTTCCGCTACGGCACAACCGTAAGTGTAATAATTGAACGGTGCACCCGTATTAGTGGTTTGATCGAAGTCTAGATTGGGTGTCGCATAGTAACCGGTAGTTGATAGACTTATCTTTTCGAAGTAGGCGGTTTTTATCCAGCCTTCCCATGTTCCCTTTGGATTCTTAGCGATTATCGGCTTCAGGCGGGTTCTGATCGTCTCGCACGCCCTCTACAAAAACAAAAACATAACTCCACCATTATCAGAAGTATATCAACTTAATTCTGAACTCTTGTCCTCTTGTTTCAAGAACTGATTTGGCGGAATAAACAAACGTATTAGCCATTTTAAGTGCTTTACCTTCTAAGAAGTTCAAAACACTTTCTAATTCTTGAGATGGCTACAGTATTTTAGACCGGCAACAATTGCCAAACCAAAAACAATTAAACTGCAAAAATAAACTTACCATCACAGCCATACCGTTCAAATCAGATCCGGTACTGGCAGCTGTTGATGATGTATTCGGTACTTTATCGGTTGATGTTTCGTTGATATAGATCTTTGATATATCGATGCCCAAGGCTTTACTAGCGACTTGCAGCATCTTGGTGTGTAGCCCTTGGCCCATTTCTGTTCCGCCATGGCTAAGCAACACTGAACCATCGGTATAAATATGGATAAGGGCACCGGCTTGGTTCAGGAATGGTATGGAGAAAGCAATACCAAACATAGTGGGTACAACACTCATACCGCGTTTTTTATACCGATTTTGCCTGTAATACAAACAAAAGATTTCGTTTTGGATAGCTGGAAGATCCAGAATTTGTTGAGTTAAATGATGGATCAAAAGTTCACCATTGCTTTTGTAAAAACCAGGTATATACAAGCAATAAAACATAGGCACAAACCTTACCTGTTATATTCCTTAACATTTTCTTTCCTAATTTCATAGTGTGACATCCTCATACATTCCTCCCAACATTTCCTCAACGAACAATTCTCGACCACCTGTCCGTAATGGGTGGTCTTGCCGTCCTCGAGCAAATTCAAGCAGCACACTTCCGTAGCGTCCTTGCCCAAGTACTGAGCAACGTCCCTGATCATATTTTCCCCTGCAAACATACCCTGGGGTCCGCCGAATCCCCTAAAGGCCGTATGGGAATGTATGTTCGTTTTGCACAAGTATCCTTTGACGATAACGTTTGGAATGTAGTAGGCATTGATGATATGAAACATTGCTCGATCCAGCACCTAACAAAATCAGTTCCTGTAAGTTCAAAACGAAAAAGAAAGATTTGACGAATTGCTTACTGCCGGTGATAAATCTATGCAGTATCCGCAGTTGGCGTACAATTCCATGCTGACAGCTAAGATTTTGCCGTCGTCATCGAAGGCCGCCTTGTATTTTGAGTAGTACGGGTGTCTACCACCAGTAGTCCACATATCTTCGTCCCGGTCCAACATTATGCGTACGGGACGGCGTATGCGATGCGCTACGAAAGCTGCTGGAACACTAACCATAGCTGCCTTTGATTCTTTGCCACCGAAACCACCTCCCAGTCGTTTTACTCTGGTTACCACGCGATTTTGGGGTATTCCAAGGACGTGTGCTACTAAAGTCTGGGCGTAGAAAAGAAACGTTTCAAACAAAAGATATTCCTTTTCGTTTAGTTGATTTTCATTTAAAAATGCTTATTTGTAAACACGGTCAAAGTCAAACTTACACCGTTAAACCGGAAACCGTATTATTTACCCTTTAAACACCCCTTAAACAAGGTCCCGTAAGGTTTAATATAGAGGTCCACATTTATATTTTATCCCTACCACTACCTACTTTGTATGACGTCACTCTTAGACTATCAATGTGTGTACTGTGCAAAGGGTAGATACATTGATACATTTCTTTTCCCATATAATAGAAATGCAATTCAGGTGTGAGATGAAACAGTTACAAGTGTAACAGGTCCAGAAACAGATGTAACCAGTAACAAGTGTAGCAGGTAAAACAAGTCTGAGGACAAGTGTAAGAGATCAAGAATCATGTGTAACAGTTATAGGAACAGATATTGATATCTAATTAGGTTAGGGTCCGTCCAAGTTAAAGTGAGCCCTCGAGCAGTTGCTTTGACGTGTACATTTGGACACAAAAATTTAGTACAACCTACAAATGAGCCCAATGATTAAGATTTGCAGTTTGGGCACCCCAGTGTAACTTTAATATGGAAATCGTGAACGCTTTAGGCTGTGATGGGGAGGTTGTGTCGGTCTCGAACTTCAGAGGGCGCCTAATGTTTATGTGCAAATAATGTTACTTACGTGGAAGGGAAGAAAGTTCCTTGAAAATACGTCAAAACGAAGATATTATCATTTGTGTGACTTCAGGATCTCTTATTATTTTGTGACTGTACTTGTCAAGTTCAAGATCAGATCTCAAAGATGAACATCGCTTTAGAAGACCGGTTGGGATATTCCTTTGTGAACGTTCTGCTAATACGTTGTACACAATTCAAAATCGATAAACTTACCGTAATTTCTGAAGGATGCTGTGTACTCGAGAACAACTCAATTTCATTATCCTCCTTGGGTACGACAACCACGGCTTGCGTCTCAAAGTAAAAGTGCTCCTGTCCGCCCATTCTACACTGCCCTTCTATGATATGCTTGGCAGTCTTAAAGACCCCTTCCGCATCTCCAAATTTGACAACTTTCGGCTCTTCTCCATGGAAAGAATTGTGTTTGATTGCATCTTCTATAGTAATGATTATCGGTTCCAACTCCTTGTAGGTGACCTTCACTCTTCTAGCGGCGGCCTGGGCTATAAATTGATCGTCCGCTGCTACGACACCCAAAATTTGTCCTTGAGCGGTTACCTTCTTCGATATAAACACTTCCTCGTCGTGGACGATAGTGCCTATCGCGTTGTGGCCTGGATCTATGTCTTTTGCCGAGAAAAAATGGTGCACGCCTTCCATAGCTAACGCTTCGGACGGGTCTATTGAGAGTAGTTTGGCGTGAGCTTTCGTGCTGTATACGAAAGCCAAGTAAAGTTCTTTGTCGTAAGGTGGGATATCGTCGCAATATACGGCTTCGCCGGAAACTTGCCTCAAGGCCGATGCGTGGACAACTGGCCGACCTACCGGGTCTTGCCTGCATCCACCTTCTTTGACCTGGAAGTATTGGGCACTCTTGAATTCCCTCGCGGGAAAAGCGGAACTTCCGCTTAAGCGACTAGAATCTACCGCTATTTTCAAGTCCTGACAGGTTTGTAGGAAAAATCGCAGGAAGAAACTCAAGGTTAAAGCTCTGCGGTACATAATCATACCACCAGGTGCGCTAGGGGATAGAGGTAAATCTGCGATAAGGCAACAATAAGCTTTCTCTAACAATTCATCGTTCCAAGGTAATCCGAGCAATTCCTTTGAAGCTCTGGGGCTGCTAACAGTCGTTGGAGCCATCCCACCGAAGGCACATTTAAACATCTTTATCCGCTTAGTGCTCTGGTCGATTAACACGTTGTAGGCGGCGTTTACGATTGCTATATCATCTTCGCGGCGCCTCGCTTGTTTGTAAGCCCTGAAATATTGATTTTCCTCACTGTAGGGTATATGCACTGAAATTAGGACCTCGTCCGGTTGGATGACATTCTTCCTGTATGCGACGAAGAAACCAGAATCTAATATGACAGATCTCCTTCCTCCATTGCAACTGGCCACCTCCAATGTCGCTTCTGCCGCCATCAAAATCGGAATCATATCGGATATGGGACTACCAGTCATAATATTACCACCCAAAGCTGCAACATTCCTAATTTGCTTACCCGCGAACCAATTCAACATCTCAACGATCGCTGCGAATATTTTCGTCTTCGCAGCACCGACGCATCTAATCTGCGCCCTAAGGGTATCCTCGATTTCTTGCAAAGTGACGGCCGCTCCGAATTTAACGCCATTCCCCTCGACGCCAATCCGATTCAATTCTTCAACTCGATTAGGTTGAATGAGGACCGGGTAGTCTAAACGTTTAAATTTCACTTCGACACCCACCTCGGTGTTACCAACTATAATTTTGGCGTGTGGAAATTTCGATTTCAACTCAAGAAGGGTTGCCAAATCTAGTGGACGATACCACGTGACTTTGGTACTTTTAAATTCCAAATATTCCTCGTCCAATTGCCCATTTATCTTTAAGGCCGGAGGAAATATAGGCTCTTGCGATGGGTCGAGTGGTATGAAGTCGCTTTTGTTGAATAAAATCTCTTCCGGTGGTGGCTGATTCTTGCAACACCCTTTCCCCATGCCACACCCTTTCCGCGTGCCACACCCTTTTGTGGAACTGGTTTCTACCCCGTTAGTATACCCGTTTTGTTGTAAAATCTCCCATTCTTCCGTAAACGTCCGATACCCTTCTAAGATGGCTCTGTATCCAGTGCATCTGCATAAATTACCCTGAAAAGCTAATTCTATATCGTGCATTGTTGGTCTCTTAGTGTTACGAAGCAGAGTATACATTGACATAACTATGCCCGGGGTACAAAATCCACATTGCGATCCGTGAGCTTTAGCTATTCGTTCTTGTACCGGGTGCAATTTGGTCTTTGTTGAACCTATACCTTCTACAGTAGTAACAGATAATCCGTGCATACTGCAAACTGGAGCTAGGCAAGCGTTGACTGCTAAGTGACTACGAATAGTTAAAGAAAATAACCTCAAAATCATATCTAAGGTATTGAAAATAAAAATAATTAAACTACAAGAAAGGATACATCACTTTATCTCGTTTCCTATCATATCTGGAGACCATTACCGTACAAGCACCGCATCCACCTTCTGCACAACCTAATTTCGTGCCACATAACTTCACTGTATAGACGATGTTGAGGAAAATACTAATAGAAAATTAAATAGATTTCCTTTATAAAAAAAGAAAACGTTTTTAATCTAGAATGTAAGAAAAGGATACGTTTATTTCGTAAGTAAAACAAAAGCGTCCATTCCGGATTTACATTCTCTTCTGATACCTGCAAGTTCCAACAAAAATCAAATGCGTTACCGACGTATTTTAAGCTAATAAAAAGACTTGAAATAAACGTAAAATATGTTTGTTAATTACATAAAATAACGTACAGCACTGGTGATCCACAGCGACGTACGTTACAAACAGTAGGTATATTGCAGTTCACCGTATTTGTACATAAACGAAACAATTTGTATGGATAATTCATTTCTGCATAGTGATTTACTGATAGAAGTACAATTGCATGTGCCATAATTATTATCAAGTATTTGTTTATGGAAATATTTTATACATGATATATGAATGTAGTAAGTATGTCTGTCTATACTGCAATAACAATTGATAAGATAAAAAGCTCGGCGTATCATTAAGACGTAAAAATTTAAACGATTCGCATTAATCGTAGTTTTATTAAATGAATTAGGTGCTATTTTAATAGTAATGCTTTAATACCTAGGTTTTAATATGTGAAATAAATATTTAATCCAACTTAAGTAATTTAATTGTATTATATTTTAAATAACTACTGTTAGTGGGAAATTTTCCATGAAATAACACAGATACTTCTGTCAACATCATTCTAGAAAAAATATTTCCATTCTTTAATAATAAAAACTTCAAAAATACAACATATTTTCTGTTGTAACTGTTGTAATTGTTTCTGGTTCGTGAATAAAATGAGACACTACTTTTATTACGTTTATTATATTCTACTTTCTATCTACGATTCTACACAACATCTCAGTACTCGACTGACGCGTAACTGCCGCGTTCTTTCTTTCTGCCCCCACTACTGCCGATAAACATGGTCGCTACATACAAATATATATCATAGTATAACATTTTCTTCTGAGATTTTATAGGAAGGAGGAAGACGTTTATTATATACAATTTATTATATATTCATGAATGGGTATTTGTTTTATTTGTTTGGTAAAATATCTATATGTAAGCCAAAACATATTTTTGATCTATGTTTGTCAAACAGTTACTCGTGTACTGATGTATTTCTGACGTCTCTAGATTATCTATTTTATTGTGTAATTTGTAGTGGATTACTACCCACGGTAATGTGAATAGAAAATAAGTGTAATACATAGTACATGTGCTGTGAGTATTGATATGATAAATATTGATTTTATATGACATTTAGGCATATAAAAAATAATGGGTAAATAGTGGAAATACATTTTTTCACCTGCCAAATCTAGGTTATTTAAGTTTTATTTAAATATGATTTACAATCTGGAATAAATGAACGAAAACTAATTATTTCATCGCATTGTTTTGGTGTAATTTTGATTCGACGTAAATCATGTGTTGTTTTTGACAACCGAAAATGGTACACATTAGAAAAAAAAATGTTAAAATTAGTTCTTATACTCTACCGTGTTTAAAAACTTGAATTATGTACTTACCCTTTTACCGTTAACGTAGAACTGTAAAGCTGAAACGACTTTCATTATAGTATGTAGCTTATTTGTCCGTGTACTAAGACTGTACTATATCAGCGCCTAATTTTAATTACTACTTGTACTAGCGTTCACAATCATCGATAATTGCAAATTCGCGGTGGCCACTTCAACGACTGACAATAGACTGACACGGACACCAATGTATGTGAATTTATTGTCTACGTTTGAATCGAAGCGATTACAAAGTATACAGAGGTTAAATGTTTATTAAACACTCCGAAGATATAAAACGGCAATAACCACATGTATCGTAAATGTCACATGCTTATTTGTTTAGATAATTGCAAAGATAACGCTCGGAAAATAACGAGGATTGCGTGGAGATTTGTAGGAAAAATCGTACAGGCTGCCCACAACAAGTTTTAAACTTCCCCGCGAAAACTATTACGTTATTCAAATCCAGGCCTATTTAAAGCGCTAGTACAAAAAAAGCAAAAATCATTTCAAACAATTTTATTATTAAATAAATAACTATACAATATTTACGGATTTACTTACTATACTATCCTTTAACACCTACATCTAATCGATCAAATCACACTTCGACACCATTTTTCTTCACTTCTTCGTCGACTTCGTTCTCCAAACCGGTTCCCTCGTACAGAGCTTGCTGTCGCAATAACCGTTGCAATCTTAGCATTTCAAATCGCGTCTTTGAATAATTATAACGGCATTGGGTCCAATATCCTAACGTAACTACCGTGAAACAGGCCATCCCGCAATGCGAAGCCATCTTTGGTTTACTGCTAACCATAAAATAGAATAAACCCGCTACCAAACCGCTCGAGATCCCGTAGAGAAAGCTGTTACGGAAACACGGTATCTTAGTGATATCTTGGCCGAAAATTATGATCGCCTGAAAACGATTTTTCCTTCGGTAATTTTTAAAATTAAAATTCAAATTGGAATTTTGACATACATATGTTCATTAGACATCGACATGTAAGCGACATCTGTAATGGTTTATGTCAATTGTGAGATCGAAGGCGAACCAAAATGATTTACGTTTTTGCGTTTTGTTAAGCGAAAATTGATTTTTTAAAATAAACATTAGTACTTACCTTATCGTTAGTTGCCATCCTGTATTCTTATTAACTTATAATACGGGGTACGTTTGTGTTTTTAAACCCGCGGCGTGTAAATACATTGCACATAACCTATATGGAGTAATATTCTAAGTAGGATTTAGGCGATATCTATTGGGTGTCGGCTTAAGGGCGTAATGTAGAAATCTGTAACGGCAAAGACAATTAAATTAATGGTACTTAACTTTATTTAATTTTTGTAATAGATATTTCCAGAAATAAAATAAAATTTTATTTTGTTTTATTAAATTTAAATTTTTATAAATTCACCTTTAAAGATCATATGAATAAGCACGTTAGATGTCACTGTACTTATGAATTAATTAATTCGTAATTATTATTATTATTCAAGGGAGGGGATCTTCTTGCCGCATTAATTCCGGTTCATTAGTAATTTTTACGACTCGTCTCACCCTATTCTTCCCAGGCATACAGAAACGTAACATCCTACTTTGCACGGACATCTAGTTTTCAATTCACAAAAGTAATATCACGGGTAAATTAGTGCGCTCGGTTCCTGGTGAACGTTTGTATTCTGCCTGCATTCGTCAGTCGACGAGGAAGGCCCGGCCTGAGTAACCGCAGGAATTTCAACCCAGTTTTTGTTGTTGAATTGTGACATTTCGTGACGTCCGTGAGCCGAATAAATGTTCCCGTTATGTTTTTCTACCACCAGGGTTGCTTTCTTTGTGCAAACTATTAGGTAATTGCCAATCCGTTCGTTTTTGCTTCGCTGCCGTTGCTTCGACATGGAATCCCCATGTCTATCGCTGCTACTACATAGATACGCGTATGGAATTACCTCAGACGCACCGTTATGAGAGTGACGAGTGATGCGTTTCTAATTTGCGTACGTTTCTTCTTTTGCAGTTCAAAATAACGGCGAAGATGATGGAACATAGGGCCTTAGATCCGTACGAGCAGCAACTACTTAAAGTTTTCGACAGTTACGACTATGACAACAAGGGAAGTTTGGATAGGGACGGCTTAACACAACTCTGCCAGAATTTACAATTGGAAGAACGAGGGAATGAGCTAATAAAATGCCTGTTGACTGATTCGCAACATAATCGAGCTACATTTACAGAATTCAAAGATGCTTTACTAGCTCTGTTGGGGAATATACAAACTTCCGAAAACGGTACTGAAATTGACGGTTCACCCGAACGAGAAGTGTCACCCAAGTTCGTTTATGGCTCTAAGAAGTATGGAAGGCGCTCGAGACCGAGGAGCGACGAAATCTCCCCGGTTAAAGAGCGAATCGATGTTAAATACCCCAACAAAACAGTTAATAATGTCTCGGTGCAACGATCAAATTCCCAAAGCGAAGTGATGTATTCGAAAAAGCGAAAAACGAATGGAAATCTTAAACGGTGTACCTCATTCCCCGGTTCTTGCGAAGCCACCTTCGTCTCCTCCAACAATATCGGAAATCAAGAGTTTGTGTGCAACGAAAATATGTTACGTGAGGCCTGGAGGAAATTGGGTGTTGGGGAGGACGGGAATCTTAATCAGACGGAACTGATTTTGGTCTGTGACGCGATCGGTTTACGCGAACTAGCAGACAGTGTGATAAGGCGACTACCGAAATGTTTAAGTGATATCGATTACCGTATTAGTTTTCACGAATTATTGGAGGTACTCCAGCAAGACGAGACCTGGGTGGATATCTTGAACTATGTCCCTAAGAATTGCGAGGAAACTTTGAATATTACGTGTGTTTCGGACGATTCTGTGTTTCTAAACTCGAAGAGTGTTCAATACATTACGTTAGGACCTAAAGGTAGGAATATAATGATGTATCATATTGTTTATCTATTCCTCTATTACAAATTAAATTTGATATTAAAACATGTGGCTAAGATGATTCTTTTTCGAATAATATGGTTGTAGATTTCTTAAAAATGAAATCTGTAATTTCATATTCGACCTTTAATATCATTCAATTAAATTTTGTTGCTAATACTGGGCTTTTGTAAACAAATGTGTCTGTTTGTATTCCTATATCTTATCTGTGTTTGGTGAAATTATAGGTGCTGTTGCAATTTAGATTATATCCTTTGTATTTTATATCTTATTGCTTCAGATTGTACCAATACAAATATATTTTAAAGTTTCCAAAGTTTAACATTATAAATAAACAAATAGAAAGCATAATTTTATGCATATTTCAATTTTCATATTAAATTTTCAATTTATTTATTTTGGTATTATGCAATATTAAATAGTAGCACATCTCGGGTGCCATTTTTTTACAAAAGTAAAAGCACATTGGCAATTTCATATAGACGTGGGTATTCTTAATCTAACTTTTTGACATATGTACAAGTTTGTGGTATGAATTTTGACATTGTTTGTGTTGCTCTGGTTACCAAATATGTGCACATTCTTAAACTCATTGATGGATTATGGGCATCAATCGAATTGTTTTCTGTTGTAATCAATCGAATGCACACCTATCGAACAGTTTATAATGTTAGCGTATTTCCATCCGACGAAATCATGAGAATTACCGATGGAACCCATGAAATTCAAGTTTGAGGTTATGTTTCTGTACTACTATAATGTTTGCTGTCAATGTCAAAATTAATATCAGTTAGGTAACTGTAATTTATCAAATAACTGGCAAATATGTTTTTATTTAGTGCAATAATAGATAAATTTTGAATTTATAGTTTGTTTGAATGGTATTAAAGTAAATATCCCCATATTTAGGATTGTTCAATGCCATCTGTCAAATACGCACACAATGAAGCTGTCAATGTCAATAGTTATTTAGATTTTATTTTGTATGCAGTCGTGTTTGGCATTTGTATACTCTCAGTAAGTGTGGTTGACATGCGGCAATGGTCAACATCGAACCTAACCTAACTAAAACTTATATGTGTTGTAATATCGTATCTTTTTATTTCCAAATGCAGGTAATGGCTACATAAACATTGATACCATAGTAGAAATGTGGGAAGCAGTCGGTATAACCGCACCCAAACTCTTATTAAACGACTTGGGTTTTACCTCGAACGATATAGACATAGTCGAATTGGCCTCGGTGCTGGAAAAAGAGATTAAAGGTATCCAAGACACGAGAACCGATTTCTCGAATCCCCACGTGGCCCTTTTACAAGCCGTATTAGCCCTATATCAATCGGAAATTCGCTATTTGAAAAGCGTCTTGGAACAGATGCAAGCCGAAAGAGAGAAATTAAAAGGCGATATCACCGAAGCGAATAATCGCGCCAGTCTATTAGCACAAGAAGTCGACGATAATCACGCCAAGATGGAGAAAAATACGCGCAAACAAGTCAGATTATTAGAGCAACGTCACGCTGATATTCTCAAGGAAATAACGGAGCAATGTTCGGTGGAAAAAGATCAGATGTCGGTGCTGAATAGGAATTTGGAAGAGAGAATCGCGAGTTTGGAATCGGAAGAGGTGAAACTGCGGAACGATTTGGATTTGGCGCAGAAATACTTATCCTCCGTCGAAAAGGAAAACCAAAATCTATCGGGGCAAGTGGCCGAATTGGAACAGGTTAGGGAATTACTGAACGAACAAGTTAAGCTGCTGGAGAGGGAGAAACAGAAATGTCACGAATCGGAACAAATTCAAATGGAAAATCTCGTAGCGAAATTATCCGCGTTGCAAGTGGAGAACACCCAGCTCAGAGATCGAAACGACGAAATGCAATCGGAAATCGAGAATTTATCGTCGGAATTGGCCGCTATTCGCATGAGGATGGGCAATACTTCGGGATTCGCCTTCGAAAGCTCGTCGATGGACGAAAATATTTCGGTGGTGTGCGAAGGAATGGGTGTAGGAGGTCAGGGATCTAAACGCAGAAGTGACGAATCGCCCTCTAAAGACCTGAACGTGCTTGGGTTAGGTGAGTTTTTTATATGTTTAATAATAATATATCACAAACTGAATATGTATTTCGGCAAGTTGGTATCCTCAGTATCGTCCATGACCACCGAAAGAACAAAGCCGGAGCTGATCTGTGACGTCACCATAGAGAGGTCGCAGAAAACAATTTTATTAATTTGCATTTTCTCTATAAATTTCGATTATTTCGCCTGTGTAAACCGATCGGTAATTTTCGGTATAACGGGCCCTCCTTTTAAAAAATTCTAAGCTCGATTAGAATTTTTCCGACTACCGGTTTTCAATGATAAATTAAATATTACAGACGAGTTACTCTTAATATACACGCTGGAACGTCATTTGGTCCAATCGACCATTTATTATTATTATTTTTCCTTAATTAATACGACATTTAGAAGGTTTGATATTTCGTCGCGGTAGGTAAGAGGTCATTCGTAGAACGTGTCACACGATTTCTGTAAGCTTTCACAATAGAAAACGTCGCATTGAACGAGCAGAGGAATGCAACGCTACGAATAACAATTGCTTGAATTGAACATTTGAAATGCTAATGACACACGTGTATGTACTTAAAAAGCTGTTGAAGAAGCAGTTTCGATCTTACGATTCTAAAGAACACAGTTCCATATGATATTTTCTATAGAAAAAAATTCATCAATTTTTGTAATATTTTTAGAGTTTTAAAATTTTTACATTTCCCGCACTTAATTTCGACAATTCGACTAATTTCCGGTCGATCAATTTATGTTTTAATGCTGCAAGATATGAATTCATATTATATATACTAAAGCGCATCCCATGGGCGCGAATACGTACGAAATTCCAAAACTTATCCTTCCACGGCCAGTCGGGGGATTCTTTTTTTTTTCTGATCGGGAGTATTTTTCCAGCAAACATACTAAAAGATTACAGATTATATTAAAACATCAATTTCTTTCACACTACGACACTGAACACCCTGTAATGTTTCTCAATAATCACCTTTTTGCACTTTCAATAGATAGAACATGCCTCAAATTATCAAGTACTGCAATAATCTAGTTCTGACAAGAACTATTTTGGGGACAATATTTAAAATATAATAAAACGGAAAATATAAACAAACAACAATTTGATCGAAAATAGAAGACGAAAGCAGCGGAATCAGAGTGGAATGCAACGACTGAATTTGACAAATGAAAATACGGTAAACATTTAAAACGCACTTATCAGTGATATTTCATTTTATCCGACATAAATTCATCGCGCGAAAATTATATTCTTTACGTGTGGGTAAATCTATCGTGGATTTTTTCCTATTTTTTCCAACGCTGTTTTCTTAAAATGAATTTACTATAAAATCAATGTTGTTTTGTATTCCAAAGTAGTAAGTTTGCTTTTTTTATATTTGAAATTCGCGCCAAAATCTCACGTTTCAACCTTTGGTAATATAAAGTTACTTTATTCAATCTAAAATTTATTTATTGCGAATTGTATGCGAACATCGTGCAGTATCGATTTTGTTCGTATCCAAATGTTAAAATTTCCCGCCTAAATTTTGACAGTTCCACAACTTTTCAAAATCATTTGTCGTTTAGACATTTTAACATGCTATTTATGATGTTTCGCCCTATTTTAATTAGCTTTGTCATATATTTGCAAAGTGGGCTTTAATCGTAGGAAATGCCGTAAACATTTCTACTAAACTTTGTCCGTAAATAATTTAATATATTCTAGAAAAGTGGAGAAAAAAAATCATTTAAAAACATATCATTTTTTCCGTTGATTACCAGGCTATTTCCTTCTGGATTGCCAACTTTCACAAGGTAAAATTAACATCATGTATTATTACAGGAACACAACTTAAATCTGTGGTTGCACAAAAAAAAACTTTCAATTGCAACAATAATTCATTGATTTTATTTGTCACGCCTAAGTAAATATTATCATTCCATCCATCATACATAGGGTCTGTGTATGATATGTATGTGTACAGGAGTACCAACACCTACATATATACATCTGCATTTCGAGTGAAAGTTTATTTTATAGATATTAACATTATTATTATTTCCAGTCGATTGGATCTATAGATGTTTGTCGGAATTCCTTTTGGGCTATTGCTTGACTGATCAAGTGATCATGTTTAAAATAATCCCGGATATACATCTGAAAGTGTAATTGCACCGTTTCTAGTCGAGTTAGAAACGAATAAAGAATGTGGGCGCGCTTAAGATTTGAATATTCTGTGAAGTGAAATTAACCATGTGTTCCTTCAATACGTTTATACATTTTTCATATATGCGCCTAGAGAAAATCGTTTTTTGTATTGGCTCAAATAGAAATTCTAATAAACACGGTCATATCTTTAATATTTACCGCAGCACTACCAATATTATATAAATTTGCCCGCGAAATTCAAAATTCAACCTCGTCTTTGGTTCTTTCGATTTAATTTTTTATTCTTCTAAAACCATAATAATTATTTTATATTATCACTTTAATTAACGGTATACAATCACCTCTTCACACAATTAAATAATAAACTGTACATTATTACACGCCACATCGTGGCACAATCTTAGGAGCAGAATTACTTTATCTTCAGATACCGTTACAAATTCTAGTTAATTTTATAGAACTATTTTATATTTAATGGTGCATGTTTTTCTGCCGTGGTTGTGTCCCATTATGTGTTACGAAATTTAATTAACGCTATTACTCGAAAGAAACGTGCAATTTAAAAAGTATTACTGCTTCAGCTCTGTTGGAGTTGGTAATTCTTGGCGAATATAAATTTTATATGCACACGTTAATGTTGGAATAGCCGAAGAAAATTCCAGATTTATATTCGGTGATTTGAAGGACTTGTGAAATGCTTGTTTCTCTTAATGTTTCGTTCGATCAGAACTATAAATTTGGAAAATATTATTACTATTATTAATTATTAGGAATTTGTTTGGTTTCGATGTTAAAGAAAATTTCTATCAATTTTCATAGTAGAATCGCAACGAAGGTCTTCAAAATAATAATTTTATGAACGTCTGAACACAACCAATAAAACTTTAGCTTTTCCTATAGTTTCAGAATTTTTATTTTGTAGGAAAATATCTATTTTTTGCACAAAAATTTGAATACAAATTTCAAGACACCTGAAGTTCTTCAAATTTATATTCTTCCACAATTTCGATCAACACCAATGAAGTTTTAATATCTCCTATGATTACTGCAACATTTCTTTTGCAAACTCAATTTTCGTTTCCAAATATGGAGCCGAATAACATTTGCATCTCGAAATATTATTGTTTATTTTTTGGAATGAAATTTGTATTGAAATGTACGTTCAATATTTTGATATGAGGATAAAAACAAAATAAATATGGCTCTGAGATAAGATGAGAAGTGTGCGGATAGAAATTTGCATTGTTTTGATGATAAGAATAAATTTATATCAATTTTCCAAGTAGAATCGGAATGAAGGTCTTCAAAATAATGTTTTTGTGAATTTCTGAACGCAACCAATAAATTCTGAGATGGTTTTCCATAGTTTCGAAATCCTCATTTTATAGGAAAATATCCATTTTCGCATTAAGTCTAATGAAAATTTCCAAACTACGATGAAGATCTTCAAAATAATGTTTTTGTGAATTTCTGAACGCAAGCAATAAATTTTGAGATGGTTTTGCATAATTTCGAAATTCTTAATATATAGGAAAATATCCATTTTCGCATTAAATCTAATGAAAATACTAAACTACCATGGAGGTCTTCAAATTTATATTCCTACACGCTATTTTGTTTCGATGATATAAAATAAATTTCTATCAATTCCAATAGTAGAATCGGAATGAAGGTCTTCAAAATAATGTTTCTGTGAATTTCTGAACGCAACCAATAGATTTTGAGATGGTTTTGCAGAATTTAGAAATCCTTATTTTATAGGAAAATATCCATTTTCGCATTAAATCTACTGAAAATTTCCAAAGTATCATGAAGGTCTTCAAATTTATATACTTTTACGATTTTGATCAACGCCATTTTGTTTCCATGATACAAAATAAATTTGTATCAATTCCCATAGTAGAATCGGAATGAAGGACTTCAAAATAATGTTTTTGTTATTTTCTGAGCGCAACCAATAAACTCTGAGATGGTTTTCCATAATTTCGGAGTCCTTAATTTATAGGAAAATATCCATTTTCGCATTAAATCTAATGAAAATTTCCAAACTACCATGAAGGTCTTCAAATTTATATTCTTACACGATTTTGATCAACGCCACGATATTATTATATGTATTTGAGTAGGTTTTTTTTAATGGCCAAATGATTTTCGCCAACTCAACTATTAGAATCGCATTGTAGGGCTTCAAACGCCCAGATTCGAACGATTATGAACAACACCAACAGAGTTTTAATATGTTCTAAAGTTATCCCAAAATTTCCTTTGTAAAATCTTTTTCTTAATATGCCGCCGAGTGTAAGGCATTTGCATTTTATTTATTATATTTTTTTTCTAGTATGGAATTTGTGTTTAAGTATAGGCCAAATATTTTGATTTAAAAATAGAATGCAAAAACATTCCGGCCACATACGATTAGGAAGATGTGAAAATAAAAGAAAGCTATGTTTAAACATTTGATTTCTAAGCAATAAAAAGCGTGTTCTTGAACACTTAATTCCGGAATAACCACCGGTTTGTTTCTAGTCGAATTGTGTCAATTTTGACAAATAAAATTAATTGTACGTGTACATGTTTTGAACGTTCAAATTCGCAAATTAACATCGCTCCGACCCGCTTTTTGTCGTGTTGTGTGTGCTTAGAAAACATAGTGTTTATGACTGTGGACTATTTTTTCTTTTTTGTTTAAACAACGAAAACTAGATAATATCTGGAACGCATGGAATAGAAAGTTACAAAATTATTTTGACCTGTTATAATCCTACGTAGTACATACATAGGAGTGTTTATTCTATTATAACATTATGTACACCATAAAAACTTTGTGTAATACATATCATTATTTATTTATGTAGTTAGCTATGCAGATTTACCGGTTTTACCATCCGTAATATATTACCTTGCATACATATGTAGATTATGGGACGAAATACACACGTGGTTGATGCTAGACACACCTCATTGGCTATAAAGAGTTTATTTAATTATAAATTTGCCAATACCTGTGTATCCTTGTGTTTGTTACGTGTATTGGTCACGGGAGAGAAAATCAAAGACAGACATTGCGAAGATAAACGCCGTAAAAATGAAAGTAACTGAGGTGTTGCATTGCCACATTAAAAACTATTATATATAATTTTTTGAACGATAAATTGATTAATTAACATTAACGTAATAGTGAGAGTATTGTTAACCGGCCGATGGAAGATCTATTTTGCATATTATGCTTGCAAGCGGTTGGACGACAAACCAGTAAAGAAGGTATGGCTAATTATTAGAATGCAAAAAACATTTGTATCAAATCATTTAAGTCGTTTAAGATAAAAGCGTTTTTAGAAAATCGGTATTATACGCCGAGCTCCAAATGTTTTGCACAAATTGAAATATACACCGTGTCCAAAGTTAAGCGTTTACCATAACCTCGTTATTATCGGAGCTATGTTTGTTAAATCGGAAAACTAGTGGCATTTGTTGTTCAGATAGAGTCGGTGAACACAATAAATAAAGAGAAAATATTGCGTTTCTGAGATATTCCCAATAACACTTTTATTAATGGAACATCCTGTATATTTTTAAACATTTTGAAGGAAAATAATAGTACGAACAAGAAATTATAAATATATTTATTAGTATATTATTGTAGTTTCGCATAGATGAATCTTCCTTTGTAGAATAAAACAACTGTTATTTTTATATGTATTTCTCCGTTCTCGACAACTTCTTACACCACCATCTTAACAACTTCTCTCTTCAATCACTTCTAACTTCTCACTCCTTCCTAGCCCGCGAAATTTAAGAATGTAAATGCTAATATTATCTTAAACAAAGATAATAGATAATTATCTTTAAACAGTATCTACGGAACACATACAAAATCATCATTTAAACACTCCCTTATCTAAAAGGATTCCTGCAATCTTGGAAAAATACTCCCGATCCGAAGGAAACAATACCCCGACTGGCCGTAGAAGGATAAGTTTTAGAATTTCGTACGTATTCGCGCCCATGGGATGCCTTTTAGTATATATAATTAAACAAATTGACGGGTTACGTGATTCTCGGGATTTGTCGCTCGCACGGTATATACTGGCATGTTTGGGTTGGTTCTTAAATGGACCAATTCTAACATATCTTTTTCTTCTAGTTTTAAATTATTATAAAACAACTTTGCATGTTTGCGCGCCCTTGGGTAATGTATCTAACATGGCATATTTCCCATTCCGTATAATTAAAAATCCATTAATTCTACCACTAGGGATATTATCCAATATAACAAATCGTACTCTGATCACTATAGTTATAATAACATAACTAAATTTTAAATTAGAAGTCTTAAGCTTAAAATTTGTAAAACGTCCTTTTTACAATCGAACGCAGTTATATACATATGTACATACATATATACGTTAAAACACATCACAATCTGTTTGGTAAAGGTGTGTGTTTGTGCTGGAACAATACATCATGCATTATATTAGATACACGTAAGCAATAAAAAAAACTGAACCTACCCACTTTTGTGAGCAGATTAACCGCTCCAATGTCAAATACGTCATTCATGCGCGGGCTCGAAGCAGCCTTCGTAGATACTATAGACACGTATATACTTCAATTGTTCACATTAACAGTCATGTATACAAATAACTAGGGAGTAACATGCATTTTAGACGTGTTTGAAAAATATTCTTTGTATAAAGTAACAGCATAAAATAATTTGCTAATATACGTGAAAGTAATCTTTAAAGTACGCAAAAATGATCTTAATTTGAGTATAGTATCGCATTGTATATTTGAATTTCATGTTACAACACCGGCAACATCGCAAGAATCCCAAAATACCGAAATCCCCTATATAGAATTTTACATATACACTTTATTTTTCTAATACGCTTCTCATTCGGCAATTATAAAACTAGAAACCCATAGAAATCACAGCAGAAATGCAATTCCAGCTTCTAAGTATAATCTTTACGTAAGATGTAAACCTGTCCCGAATTATTTCTAAAAATAGCTTTTGGTGCGTAGAAGCAGTCCTTCCTCATTCCGACACTCTTGTGACATTTTATACGTTCCCGACTACTACATTTAGTGACCTAATAATTTCGTAAGGCGTTTGTTTATACCGCTGAAATCAAAATGAAATCAAGTCACAATTATCGACAAATTACTGTCAAATACGGCCCCGTCTTGGCGGGATTTCGTTTGCTATCAATCACGTCTTTAATCGTTTTACAATCTAATCCTAATACGTTATGTTTAAAGGCAATACTTTATTATGAAATATCTAGGTTGTAACGGTACTCTTACAATAATAAAGAAATCAATAATTTGGCTACCATGAGTACTCTATTGTATACTTGTCTCAGGTCGCGCAGTTCTGGCAAAGTAATTCAT
>JARFOC010051148.1:0-20323 GCA_031763485.1 Osmoderma eremita | reverse complement strand
TATTTTCAACTTGATAATTATTTTTATTTTATTTTGGAAAAATAATAATAATAAGATATTGTTGCTTTACAATTTCAGACAGCAAAAATTTTCCCTTACATTTCGACCTTCCACGTAGTGTTTCTATAGTCAACACTGTATTAATTCTCGCTTGCTCTTGCAGGTAAAGACAAATTTACAATCGCCTGCCATTTGGTCGTGTTTAAAATGTACGAAACAGATGTTTTCTCGGGATTATTCCACGATTATTCCTACCAAAGAGAAGTTGAGTGCATACACTATTGCCATCTAGGAACGTTTTCATATAACACTTAACAGAGCAATAGTTATCGAAGTGATAGTTTACCGATCGATAACTTTCAGAAACCCAAACGGAGTTTATGGATTCGATAAAGTTATGGAAGCGATAGCTATCGAAACGATAAAGTAACCTTTCAGAAACCGGGCATAAGTCTTACGAGGAAGAGCTTTTCAAACATTTTAGACAGCGTAGATTTGTACAGGTATTGTGTAATTGTGTAGTACGCAAAGAAACGATTATAACGGATGTAGTCATATAATTTGCACCATCTTTTGTATGGACATTTGCAATTAGTTATTGGATTTCGTCTAGATGCAAACAAGAAATGCATTGTAAGCAAAAACTCAAAATAAAATTATTTACTTCCACCCATGCTACCAAAAATAATCGTAAATTAGATGCAAAGGAAAAACATAAAAATGAATTTTTATAGAAAAAATATTCCATTGTCCAATTCTTGATATATTATTAATACCAAAACATTTCATTGGGCACAAATTTATAGGATTTTCAAACACTTATTCCCACAAAATAAATGTAATAAATAAAACATTACGTCGGTTATAATATATACACGTAGAAAACTCAGGGGTTTCGCAATATTTCACTAAACAAACGCCAATAAACAATATTTAACTCGGCCATCGCATATCGACTTCTTGTTATATAGTATACACCGAAGATTTACGACAGAATTCGCGGAACATTTATAACGCGCCAAGTCGATTCGAACGCATAAGCAAGCAGATGTCGAGTTGGTTATCGGGTAGCCCGCGTACTCCACTTTCCGCGACCGTATATAGCAAAACAGTCATCCATTATTCATCTGCTGGAGACATTACTCTCTTAATCTTCGATTAACTTTACATAAAATAAATTTTAGCGAGAGAAGCACACGCAAAGGCAACTTTCAAATATATTATTAGTAGGTTTACTCGCCGTAGTAGACGAGAGTATTAAGAAACCGTTATTCGAAAGTAGTTACTGGTGAGCAGTGAGCATTCTCTGCAAACCGACACAGTTGAATTGTTAATAAACTTTGCGCGCTTTGAAATGTAATTTTAGTTCGATAAATCAAAAGTTTCTGCAAAAGGCTCTTCCTTGAAATTTCCCTAACGAAAATTCAAGATTTATGTTAAAAAAATAAAAAAGACGCGATTATAAACTATGAGTATGAATGAAGAAAATGGTAACGTTGAAAATCTGCTGACCGCGACTGTACGCCTACATACTTCGTCGTAAATGTACATCGATGGACAACCAAAATGCCTCTTACCCATGAGACAATCGATGCTTATGGATGTCCATGCATTCTTCTTCTTCTCCTCTTATTCTTCCAGAAGATCCGTATATCTTGGAATGTCCCAGATGCTTGCTTGCGCCACGAGATACCCCATCTAGGGGACACCGGTCAAACACAAGCCACCCAGACAAATGCAATAGGGCCAGTTGGCGACGTATTAGTGATGAAAGTGGGTTTAGCATTCGAAGAGACGCTGACAACGCCTGGTAGCCAGAAATTCGAGTCCGTCTTTAATGCTTGTGCCTCTTTCATTGCCTTTGCTAGTATGGTGATTCAGCAATAAACCATGCGCCCGAAATAGCATTCTTTTCGGTTAGTTGTTTTGGCACTTTTAATGTTTCTCAAGAATATTAGCCTTAAACGATTCCAGAATTTTCAATTCAGTGTGTATTATAGGCAAATTTATTTATTTATTCTTTATTTAAAGATGATATACAAAAAGAAATATTGAATAGTATGAACTCATTGCCTCGATTTATATGTTGATATTTATGAGCCATTTTCATCAATTTTGATCAAATACTACAAAAGACCCACGTATATAAAAAATCCTAAGAAACACGCCCATCTGTAAAACACTCACTTTTTTTTGTTATACCCAAGTTATTTTTAACTAGCCTTCAAAGCAGACAAGTAATATGAAAGCACAAATCATAGTCGAAGTGTTACTAATATTGAACTCTAGGAACTCATTAAACTCTGTCAATACATAAATATATTTACAGAGATATGGTTTTCGCGGATTGTAATTTTAGCTGTGTATAATTCGCATGTCATCAATAGAAATTTGTTACAAAATCCTATATTTAAAATTCTTATTTCATTTGATTTTAAAATGTACAAGAGATTATAACAGGCTCTGTTTTAACAGGATCTTCCTAAATTCTAGGAATGGTAAATAAAATACTTTTCGGATAATACCTTTTTAGCCGTATAATTTAAATTTAAAAATTATCAACTATTGTATTAGTAAATCAATATTCTATTGAAAAAGTATTGAATAATAAAAACCCACCCTAAGGAAAATAGATAATTTTCATATTATTGCACAACTGTCGGTTTTTTTTTTCTGATATACATATTAATGAAATACGCTTCAATTCTCTACTAAAATTTTAAACACCTGGTTTTGCATATGTCATGAATTTACCCAATCATTGATTATTAATTATTCATATGGAAAAGAATTTCAATTTTAACGAAAAGTTTTGGTTTAAATATGACTATAAATTGCTCTATCGTATCACCAACTATTTATACTAACAGGAAAACGACAAGAAATATGTATAGGGGGAAACCTAATATTAATCGCTGCAGAATTTGATCCTGCGTAGCGTGATGTATAAATAATACAGTGTTCCATTTAAGAAAATTGAGTTCCGGACAGTTGAACATAATAAGATTTGGCACCATATCGCGATCAGACTATAAATTTTTGAGGTGTAATTAGGATAGGATTTGAAAATTTAAGAATTATCCTTTTAAACGATAAGCACCATGAATCTTGAAATTTTTACCACAACTATTTTTTAAATAAATTTGAAAAGATATCTCTAAATCGGTTACATTTCCGTAGAGGGAAACCTTAGCATTTTGTATTTGGAATAACCTTAGAAACAGAAGTTGCAATAAAAATTATATATAGCATTCCATTTAAACTAAGAAAGTTAATGATGACTTCCGGGCAACCGGAAGTGATGCAACAGTGAAAATAATTTACTCTGAAAGATCACCTTGACCTAGGGCAGTACTACTACACTGTACTTATTTCCAGAATTTTTTTATATATCCTTTCCTAAAACATTTTAAAAGGCGGCTTAACTTGGTTGAACCATCATAACAATGGTGTGTTGAAATTCTTTGAACAAGCAACATAAATAGGAATGTACCTGAAATCATGATTGCCCACCAAAATTTCTCGAGCCCAATTAAACCTATCGAACTTTTCTGAAATAGGTTTCATAGAATAGATGTGTGTCCCCTTGTCGAGTTTTGGGAAAAATTAATGGCACAGATGCCTTGAATAAGCCCAGCCGTTTATTTAGATACATTAAATTACCTTCATGGAAATCGATCGGTTGTTTAATTATTATTTAATTAATGTTTAATTAGAGATTGAATTGTTGTACATTTTTCTACAAATAGATGTCTGTCTGTTGGGCAATAAAGAATTATTATTTTTAAAATAGAGCAGCCAGGCATTGCCATAGCTTCTGCTCTGTATGGCAAATTGCTGTTTTTGCTTCTCAAATATAATGTCAATGCACATATCTTCAGAAGAATTAGGCTGGATTCAAAAAAAAGAGGACCGATATAATATTTACAGTTATAGGTCAATAAACATTCTAATTGTATTGGATGTAATTTATACGGATTTTAGCGACTAACCATACGATCTTAATACCTATTCAAACTCTCTTCAAGCGGATTCTAGACTGATGTCGTTGCTCTAATGAAATCGTATCATAATCACTCCTGTTATGTTAATTACAATGGATTTTTATGAAGACCATTTGTTGTATGCAGTGACGAGCCTCAATTTGCAAATTCAGATCCACGTCTTTTTAATATTTACCGAGTGATCTTTTGCTGTCCTGGATTCCAGCGTTCTTGCTTACGTAGGCGATCTTAAGATTTACAGTGGTGGTAATTCCACTTCCATTCTTTAAATCTACCCAAAACAACATCAGAGCACTTAATGATAGCTCTTCTAATAATATTCACTCAAATGTTCATGAATGTGCTGCCCTTACCTTCACCGTTACTCTAATCCAAAGATTATTGACTACGCTGTGGCTAATGTTATCATTCCCAAAATGTGTCAAGTCGGGAATCTTGGTGGTCTTTTCAATCCACACTTGTCGTATGTGGAAGTAGTCTTTCTTGGGGTTCTAATCATTTGAAATGTTGCTGCAACAATTTTTCCGACGAAGGATCATTCAACTCTGTATACTACTTTATCGCTCCCTCCAAAATGGAGTATATGTATGACATGTGATAGTAGCCTCACTACAACCATCAGGAGTTACTATTTGAAATAGTCCAAAAAATGACTTGTTAAGTGATATGTGTAGGGATGCTAATAACACATCTACAGATCCATTTTATTCTTCCTAGCATCACAGTGTTACTCGCTCTCTTTTATTGTAGAAGTAGCACGGTACATGAATGAAATTCATACCATATTAATTTATTCAAAATTTTATGTTTTTGAAGCATACACTTTGATTTTGTCGATGATATTTTATAAATCTCCTTAAATAACAACAATACAACTTATTTTTTAGTTTATTTTAGTTCAAATTTTTATGAATTTATACATTTTCACTAACCACCTGAGTTTGCCCCAAATCATTGACTGGCAGTGTGCATATACACGTATGGCCACATCGGAACGGGGGATTGCTTTGTAAATGGCAACCGCGCATTCGATCTATGATTTGTATCTTCTCTGTGGTTATATAAACTAACATAGTGGATCCGAAATCGACGATCACTTCTTAGAACTTTGCGTGCGCATAGACAGATACAAAATGATTCAGATAGGCGTGATGCGTGCTACGGCGTTGCACCTGTAATTTAATGCCCGTAAAATAAAACGAATATTGTTACATCCGCAATAGTAGCTGATTCAGAATTGGCCAAGTATGTAAATTGTGAAAGGTAAAATAAAACTAAGCAGTATAAGGTATGTGGTTACGGAAGAGAGAGCCAAAATGTGATCATTAATTATAATTACAAGAAATAGGAAGTTTAAGAAACGGTTTTTTTTTGTATGCGAATTTGCAAATTTAAATTATATACCAAATTAATATCTATGGAATACTTGCAATATACATATACTTTAAATAATTGCAGATATTACTATGCAAGGATTTCCGACTAGAAAAAACGCGTGCAATACGTTCTATAACTCAATAGAAGTCTAATTTTTGAATTTCATTAAAGGAAAACATCTATCCGCCCAGATATAAACGTATATACAAATGTCCGTAATGGGAAATTGACTGTGTAAATACCCAATAGAAACTACACAGTGTAGGCCGAAAAACGCAGCGTTGGCAAAGCATTTTCTCGGATTTCTTCGGTATCCGTTTGCGAAGAGGATATTAGCAACACAAGCGCAATATTGCTTAGAACGAATCTAGGAGTCTAGGATCTCCGATGGCAGATAACCGGATCGCTCGGCGGGCCATTTTAAAACGGTGTCACTTGCAGCTGTCGCTGTTTTCCTGGAGTGCTGTGCTGTGACTTGCGCTAGGGACATCTCCGTTAAAGGCACGAGGAGAGATGTCTGTGTATATTGAGATGGAACGTTCTGTAATAGTGGTGCCATTTTATTGGCGTGATGTGTGGTAAATGTTCCAAAAAAATCAATCAATCAACTTTTTATTATTGATTGTCTTTACGGTTTCATTGCATACATATAAGTATTGCGATAATTTGTATAAAATATAAATAGTTTAAAGAAATATTCCAGATTGTAATTGCTTTAGTAGTTATAAACATGTGACGGTAACATTCCTCATAATTAGAAGCAAAACGAGGAAGAATTAATTAAGGCGGCGTTTACAAATGTAATGTATGTAGATGGGTCATTAGGTCGCACCTTAGCACCCTCCTACTTTGCATTTTCTATTTTATAAATTAAATATGGTTTTGACCCAAATAAAGTGGTATATTTTATATTGTGTTTGAATGCACATAAACGAGATATCTTTTGCGAGAATTATATAAAATAATAATGTAATTTTATTAGGTATAAAGTATTTCCAATTACACTTATTGCATATCAAGTGCAGGGTTGTACGAAAACATGATTCCAATGTTGTCTCTTTCCCAAAAACCGTTAAAATCATATTTATATACATTTTATCCTCTAATTCTAAGAAAATTAATAACATCAATATTCATTATCTCCTGGATATACTTTTTTTTTAATTTATCGGTATTACACCTACTAGTATTTCTAAGATTAGATAGTTTCACCGGGAAATCCATCTTAAAATGTATATGCATAATGCTAAACAACCTATTGGAAATACCATTCAGCAGGATTTTATGCATTAAACAATTTGTTGTCGGTTAGGTATAGGATACGGTGGCTTAAAATAAATTTAAGTAAAAAATACCCCTTACCACCTTGTTGAGTAGAGAACTCTGAATACGTATTTCGGCAACTAAGTTGCCATCCTCAGCAGAAAAACCACAAAGGAAAAAATAATGTCAGGCGTAGCACTCCGAGAACAATCCAGAGAACTATTCTTTACTCAACAAGGTGGTAAGGGGTTAATTTTTCCTTAAAATTAAACAATTTCTTCAACAAATCTTTGAAATAATTGTTGAAAATCATGCAGAGTAAATTAGTTATTTTATTCGATTTTATCGATATCAGTTTGAAGAATTTTCAAAAGCTATTAGAACAGGAACTTTATCAAGCAATAATGTGCAATATAATATTTTTGCTACTATTTTCTCTTATCTAAAAGCTGTGTCTATTATAATTGTGTGGAATATCTAAAGAGCAAATCTATTAATGATGCCTTATTTAGTATTTCCCCCAACATCTATAATTCACTACATGATAGATAGGTTTAGAGTAGGATTTCTCATGTTCGACCTATCGAAAGTCTTCGACTTGCTCCAGCATAATTTATTACTACATAAATTATATACTATAAGGGTATGCAGTCCTTGTTTTCATGGAATATCTTCCTATTTAAGCCGTCGTAGTCAAACGATTATCAATCAAGGTGATACCACGGGGTATCCGCAACAAAACTCCTTGACGTTGGGAATCCCTCATGGTTGGATTTTGGGACCGTTACTTTTTGTAGTATACGTAAGCAATTTACAGCATACTATTGATAATCTTAAAGACGTGTGCCAGTTTGCTAACGACCCTATTATTTATAGCAGTGATTATTGTGAAATTTCTGCAGTCGAAAGTAGATCTACATTGACAATTTCCGCATTCTAATGCTTTACTATTAAACAAACTGATATCAAAGTTAATCGTTTTTGACAAAAGATCTGGTCCGTCAGTATTGATAATTCCACCATACCTTAATGCACGTCAAGTAAGCTTTTAGGTTTAACGATACACAGATATTTGTCATGGGAACATCAGATCAATGGTTTATATAATAAAATTAATTCTTTAGCATACGTCCTAAGAGTTTTAAAACACCCTTACTTGTTTTGCTAATGTTCTATAAGGCCTGTATTAAATCTATGTATAATGAGGTACGGCATTATGGCATAGAGAGGGTCTAGAATATTCATTTTACACAAAAAATTCCTTGATATTTGCGACTCCAGTAAACTTCATTTCATTCAGAACAAAATGCTTACAATACCAGCACTGTATCTAGATGAATGTAAAGTTTTCACTAAGTTAAATATGTCGAAATTCACCACTAGCGGCAACTATAATACAACCTGTAATACGAGCAATGGTCGTTCTTTGAGCATCCCTACTCCCAATTCTAAATTTCTTGGGAAATCGCCGTGTGACCGCTATATTAAAATTTATAATAAGTTGCCTTCAGAGTTGACAGATATGCAACCTATTTGTAAATATAAAAATGCTTTAAAACACTATCTCATTAAAGGTCGTTTTTAGAGTGTTGGGGAATTTTTTGAAGAATAATCTTATATAATATGTGATATGTAATGATAGTAATGTAATATGTGATAACCGTAGTCTATATATACATACATATGCAAATCTTATTGCCCCATAGTGTTTATTAATGTGCTATATATGCATTTTAGTCTGATCTCTGTTATATCATAGTATTGTATTGTATTATTTATAATATATATTATACCAGCCTGTATTAACAATTATATTGACAAGACAGATATCTGCATTATGCAATCAATTGTCAAATAAGCTACTAATACTATGATATTTGCATACATAATATAATAAGATACAAAGCAAATATATCATCACGGCAGATTTGAGAACAAAACTTTCGGTAGTGTTTTAAAAACAGTAAATAATTTATCCAAGTATTTGCCAGTATTAGCTAAGTGTATACATTTGTATTATTGTACAGAACCCAATCTATTTGTCTTCTGCCATAGAAATGTCCGAAGACAAATATTATATTTCTTCACTGATATACTGTCAAATAACTTTCATTTACACATAGCCTAAGGTAACACATATTTATAATTTAACGGCTTACATTTGATAAAAGACAAAAATTTATTTCACAACATAATCAAAGAAAAATTTGTAGTAGTACACTTAACACTTGACACGTATAAATTTCCGGATCTAATCTCAGCCGAGTTTAATAGTCAATAATTCTGTCACCAAACACATTCGCGAATATTTTTCAAACGCCAGCATGTGTATGCTGACGTATTTTAATATTAATAAAAGTGTCGTTATGTGTCAATAGTGCATTAAAAACATGCTTTTAGAATTTTAAGTTTCGTATCTGATGTTGTCACAAACATATTTTCAAAATTAACAAATATTTGATCGCTTCCCAAAGAAATATGCTGCTATTAAAAACTACTTGTGACATATTGCATCACAATGATGCCTGTCGACATACTCAATAACAGATTTTATTCAAGGCATCTTCTCTTCCCATTTCTCTCAGCGACGATACAGGAAGAGTATTTTTGGGCGCGATATAATTTCAACATTTATATTTATAATATACTTTTATCGAATTGGAATACGTAGATTCGAAAGCCTGTTTTAATATAATACAAAGATATATATGTACAATATTAGACACACCTCAGTTATTTTCAAACGTCATAATTTTCCTGACTATCCGGACTGTGAATGATAATGCATTTTATAGCTCTGTTCCAACACGTAGTTTACGATTCGAAATGACGTGAACCAATTCGACAACAGATTGGAGTCTTTGAGAACTGAAATATGTTTTCTGATTGGTTCATGCGGCCTTGAACCGGCAGCAAACTGCGTGCTGGAACGGAGCTAATAAAAGATACACACAGCTGTGCGAAATCAAGCAAAACAAATAGTGGAAATATGGAACATACGAGCAAAAAATTTGATATATAGGGTGTGAAAAGTAAAAATTGCTACCCTTCAAATTTAATTTTAGTTGTTTGTAATAATATACAGATTGTTCGAGACAGGTACTGTAAAGTCTGTACTTGGACAATGTTTTTGGAAGATCAAGGGAGGGCAGCTTATGCTTTAACGCAGTATGATCGCAGATCCATCTATATTCCATCTATATGCTCGAAGATAGGTCTCGATTTTTTTTATTTAGTTACTTTTCACAAGAAAAATAAATTTACCCTTCTCTTTAAGAATTATTTTTATTTATCTATGGTTAGAATAGAATCAATATATTTTTTGCAGATATAAACTTTTATTCTAGTTAGTTTTATTTCAAATAGGAGCCAACATTTATTTTATTATTTTGATACACTAATTTGAAATTGCACGGCGCATATCATCATAGACAGATATTTTATATGCAAGCTCTAGCTACCGCAACGTTAATCTACACACTTTACCGCTGCGAATTATCTATTATACTGATCTGCCTACACGTGGACTTTGTTCAAGTACGATTGACAATAGATGCCGTTAACAATCTGTATACAACTTCTCCACGAATTTTAATGCAGTTTCAAAGTGCCTAAACGCACCTTTCTACAAGATAAAATAGGAGTAATAAATAAATAAACTCACTTGAATGAAATTGTAGCAGAAAAGTCAAACCAAAGTCGCCCGGGTAGCTGATTCGTTGATAGCTTCCAATACAAACAAAAACCTGATGATGAGAGAATACGTCGGTGGGTGTTCCAATCAACACGAACAACAAGATTTGTATTATTTCACTCTGACCGAAGATACTTTAAAGATATTACAGTAGTAGGAACAGAGTAGTTGTCATACAAAAACACCTGTATGCCGTCGAAAAGTACTGGAGATATATAACAGTTAGTTAGTTAGTTATTTGATTTATTTATATTTTCTTGTAGACACACTAAATAGTAGTTAGTAATATAACTTCCGCTCTTTATTTTATTTAATTTAGGAAATATATTTTTAGATTATACTAATCGCACAATCTGCGGGATACTGACGAGAACAGTTAGTTAGTTTAGTTAGCAGTCTCTCTCCTTCTTCGGATTGTGCTTCCTTCGTTGATTGGCCGAGGGCTTCCTCCTTTAATAGAAGGATGGTTGTAAAAACACGTTGGTTGTAAGATGAAAACTTCTCGCGGCTGCGAAAGATCAAACAACACTTCTCTTTAAATACGGAACTATGGTTTTAAACGGTATAATTTTATTTTGAAACGATATTTTTTTTTACTTTGAGTAATAATAAAATTGTATTTCTTTATATGAATTATTATTATAAATATGTTATATATCTGGTAGGTATACAATTTGTCTTTTTAAAATTATTTAATAGTGAATAGTAAATACAATAATATCATATACTGTTTGTTATGAAAGTATGTAGTATTATTAATTAATAATATTATAAATTACTATTATTATTACCAGTAATATACAATATTTTCTTTTTCTGAAGAGATTTACTGTTTTTATTTCTTTTTTAAAGAGATATTTCGAGAGAGGCTATGTGTGCACGCCTCGATATAAAGACACTGACTGGTTCGAAGCGTCGCGGGCAAGCTAAGCGGTCTGGCGGTAGGCAAGGGACTGCGGATCGCGATCCGGCGTCGCGGGTCGGCACCGTGGCGGAGCGCAAGCGCATCCCGCCGACGTTCGAGGGCCGCCAAGGGACAGGTCGCGGGGGGTAGCGCGCGTTCGGCCGATCGTCGCCGCGGGTTGCGCAACGACGCCACGCGGGGCGCGCTTTGGAACGCGTCGCGTCGTTCGACGGCGATGAGTGACGGACGGACGGCGCCTAATTACGCGGCAGATGAGTACGCGAAATAGACGCGGCGGACAGGTAATGATCCCGTTATGGAGTAGGTGTACCATTAGGTCGTACCTTAGCACCCCCGTACTTTGCATTTTCCATGTATTTCAATGAAAATGAAATGTGGCTTTGATCCAAGTAAAATAGCGGATTACATAGTGTGTTTGAATGCACATAAATGTGATTTCTGGCTTAATAATTATATTATATTATAATATGATTTTATTATACAAAAATTACATACAGTGTGTTCGAAATAATAGGAGCGACTTTAACAAAAAAAAAAGGTGTATTACTTAACCGTTTGGGTCCAAGGGGGTATTGAAAAAACACTGTCGAAGATTCCCAAACAGAGCAACCGCGCTTTGTTTACAAATATGCATCTTCATATTTATATTAAAATTATGTAAAACCAAAAAAAATACTTCTATAAAACAATCTAATCTCATTGTTCAAAATGTTTCACATACCTCCATAATTTAAATAAAGAAATAGTTAGATAATTAAAATGATTAAAGAAATATATAGTTTTTTTTTAATATCTTGTTGAATACCCGCGACTTTTGATTACTGCTTCATATCTGCGCGGCATGGAATCGATGAGATCACGACATCGTTTCACTGGGATTTGCCGCCATTCCTCTTGAACCCTACGCTACAATTCTTTAACGTTGGAAGGTCTATGCTCGATAACACGTTTCTTTATGTCTGCCCACAGATTTTCAATGGGATTGAGGTCAGGTGATCGAGCAGGCCATGCCATGACCTCAATCCCATTGATCCGAAACCATTCCTTTGCAGATCTATGTTTCGGGTCATTGTTTTGTTGGAACAGCCATTGCAGTGGCATATTCCATTCGGCGTAAGGCAGCATTACTTGCTCCAAAATTTCCACATACACTCTTTGATCCATTGTAGTTTTTATCAAGTGGATTGGCCTTACCCCACTGTACGAAAAGCTGCACTATACCATTATTTTCGCATCCCCGTACTTAATTGCAGTGTATCGGGGATTATATTCAGTATTTTTTTGGGCGACGGACATACTGTCTAGACCCAATTCCACTAAATGGCACTATTTTACTTTCATCAGTCCACAAAATATTTCTACATTTTTCGTTTGGCCAGTTGACATGCTCCTGTAGGCGCCCCGCAACATGCTTCTTCGTCAGCAATCGAACTTTTCGTGGACTTCGCGCATACAATTTGTGTTCCAACAAACGTCTAGGAACAGTTACATTACTTACAGCAAGGCCTAACGGCTTGTTAATTTCTCCAGACGATGCTGTATTATTGTCTTGAAAGGGCTGACTATACGTCGATCATTATCTCTGGTAGTTTTACGTTTGCGGTCAGGCTTTTCGGTTTTAATGCATTTGATATCATTTGATCCGAGCATGCCAATATTTTTTTTTAATTTCTTTATATGTTTTACCTTCTCTTCGAAGGTTTTTAATAAGTTGGCGTTTTTCTTCGTTGCAATACCTTCCGCGTCCCACTCTAATAAAACAAATAAGTAAAACCCTTTTCCCAACATATCTGATTTACTTTTTAATTTCTTAAACCCAATTTTCAAATTAAAGACTTCTAGGATCAAAAGAAGATGCGTTTTGTTTACTTAAAGATTGTCGTTAGATCTAGCGCTAGAAGAATGCAAGGTTTCCATTTTGCTACATGTTAAATTTTTTTATTTGAATATATTTGGTATACTCACTCCTATTATATTGAACACAGCTGTATGTACTTTCATCGCATATCAAGTGTATGTACACAAAAATATGATTCCAATACTGTCTTTATCCCAAAGATTTTGTCAACATCGTAGCGGAAAGACGGCTAATTTCTTATTTCTTTATCATGTTTCCCACCTAAAGTTCCAAAATGGTTCTGTATTGATGCGGTCATAAGCTTGCTAACTTACGTCAAAGAGGTTATCCATATATTCTCCCTCGTTAAAACTTTAAATGCTTCGTATAGAACATTCATACAGATAATAACATTCCTTTAATTTTACTATAAATAAAAACAATTCTTTTATGTATGCATACTTTACTATTATTGCAGCACAAAAGTGAATAGAAAATAATAACTTAGTGTTCACAAAGATATGGTAAAGTAATGTAAGTTGCCGTAGGTATTATTTAGACTGTGACTTGACCCTACTGCACACTTTTACACTGCTTTCTTTCTGATTATCATAATGTTTGTACGTTCATAAAATCATTTTGCAAAATTTATTTGTTAATAAATAAAGAACGTTTCTGCCTAAACCATGTTATAAATAGGTACATACATACGAACGTTATTTCACACAATGACTGACTTTCTTTTAGCATACGAATTGAGGAAATTAGCACAAGAAGCACTTACACTAATCGACCACACTGCGAAGATGGTGGCTTCAGATTGCGGCGACAATCTCTGTGAGTGGGCAACGCGAATGTAAGTACGTATACACATAAATGTACGTTACAACAGTCTAGAAAGTTCATGACTCACTTCACTCACTTTATTGCCAAAAGCGAGCATTATTTACTTCCAGATTCCAATCTGCCGGTTCCGTCCTCATTACGGATAGCAGGCAGGCGTCTGTGCGTTCTTTATTTGCCGTGGCGTCTACTGAGAAAAATCTGTTTTTTTTTATCGATTACCAGAGCTGAAGAAAAAGAGGAAAAAAGAAAAATGACCTTTCCTCCTTCCACTATGTTTGACCTAGATACTGAAACAGTGGTTTAATATACTGCCGAAATAGGCACGTTATCGCATACTCGTACAGTTGGAGATAAGCCCTTTCGGATTTCATTTGCAAGTTTTCTTTTGGGATTATTTTAACCCCGGTATTTCCCTTTCGTTGCGAAGAGAAACAAATAAGAATATAAATATTTTATCGAGGTCGTTGGAAATTATGCGGGCGTCTCCAATTTTTTTTTCGTTCCCTTTTGGGTCGGTAATAGTCTAGAATGCCGGGTGTTTAGTTTAGTTACTGCCGTGTCGTCGGCTCCCCGTTCCGTTTTTAGTTTGCTTTTACGAGCGGCTGGAGCCGCGCCTCTATGCGACAGCCCCACATTACGCAAACTTCATTATTCGCAAACACGGACGGAGGTTGGCGGCAGTAAAGAGAGACGGTTTGGCGAATATCGGTAAGGTCACGGCCCCGAACGCCCGGGGGCCTCGTCAATAGTGTGTGGACGACGGGCGCGTCGCATCGTTAGATTTTCCCGGAAAACGGACGCCAGTCGACGGCGTGGGAAAGTCCGTCCGTGACTTTCCCCTCCGTGATTGGTGCGGAGAAGCGATTGCCGCCGCCGCCGGTTCGTCTGACGGGGCTGACTGGCGGCGGAAAAAAATAATTCGGTCGATGGCAAATAAAATTGTTTACGCGCTGAATATATAGTCGCTCCGTGATCTAAATATTCCGCGGTAGGAAGGAGAGCGGAAGGAACTAGTTTATGCGGATGAGTCACGAAATTAATTCGTTAGGGCTGAGTACATATTCTGTGCTTCATCCAACACAGATAAAATATTAATACTGAATTTAGTTTGGACCGCAATAATGAAGTATGACATCAATACCAGGGTTTGACGGTTTTTCAAGCCCGATTTTTAAAATAAAGTTGTCACATTTGAAAACCGGTTTTTAAATGAAGAAAACCGGTTTAAAAGCATTCAAATTATTATGTAAAAATTTGTTTTTAACTTATTTGATTTGCTATCCATTCTATGCAATGGGCAGCAGACACATTTTCACAACGTTGCGAGGTGCGTTGGCCAGTGCTTGTGCATTGTGCACTGCGCACGTGGAAAAGACGTGCCTAACCGACCTATTTTATGTTAGTACATATGTGCAATCCGTCACGAGTCACGACAGGTTCGCTTAATCTTGTAAAGAGAAAACTGGAAACTAAAATATATATAGTTGTTATAGTTGGTAAAAATAACGTAAGTATTAAGTATGTTTCTACTTTCTATTTTACATTTTAAAACTTTAATTTTATTATATCAATTTCTTCTATCAAAAATTAATGAAAAATAAAAAGTTCTGGCTTCTGTGTAATGGGATTTTAAGTAAAACATGGGGTGTTAAAATAATCCATATTTTCTTTCGTAACGTTTCGACATACATTATGTCTTTATCAAGCTTCAGAATTATATTAAGAAGATGCGTGTTTTTTTTTAATTTCTAAAAAATATGTAGATTTCTTTAAATTACATTAACACTAGTTAAGATAATAAAATTGTAATAAAATAAACTTCAAAAAATTTTATGCAATAACTTTAATTTCCTTTTTTATATAAGTTACATAAGTTTTTATATAAGTCGGAAGTTTGCGATAGTTTCAAAAAGTTAGGGATAGGCACGGCATTGCAATAAAATGTTAAGCTGCAACGGATCATCTACGAGCAATCTACATAATCATTTGAAAGCAGTTCATCAAATAATTATCGGAAAGAAATCAGAAACGATCGGCGAAGAAGAAACGCATGGATCTTCATCTTCTTAAAAAAAAACGAATACTTTGAATTTTATGAAAGTGAAAAGGAGTAGTTTAGAAGAAATCATATCAAAACTTGCAGTAATGGATGGATTTTCTATTAATAGCATTACAAATAGCTCATTCATAAGAGAGTCTCTTCAGCAACAAGAATTATCAAAAAACAACTCTAGAGTAATGGATCTCATTCATGCGTTTTATGACCTGAAACTATTATTGAATTATTTTCAATAAAAATGAATAGAAAAAAAATCTCTATAACTTTAGACGAGTGGACTAGCAAAAGAAATCATAGATATTTGAACATTAATATACACCACTTGGCAGAAGATTTCAATTTCGGATTAGTGCCAATAGCTGGTTCCTGTGATGCTCAGAGAACATTAGAATTGGTATCTGAAAAGCTGCAAAATTTCAACTTGAATCTAGAAACTGACATAGTTGCAGTAACAAATTATGGTGCTGCTATTATGAAAAAAAATGGCAAATTATCATTATAATTCATCAAGTATGCTATTCATACACCATCCGCTTAGCAGTTACTGATGTGCTATATAAACATAGAGAAATGGCTGAAGCTGAAGCCGAAGTAAATGTTTCATGTGAGGATGCGGAAGATGAAGACGAATACGAATATAACGATTGTGAAGATTCTCTGTATTATGTTTGTAACCGAGAACATCCTATTCCTATTTTGTCTGACAATTACAAGCAATCAGTTTCACAAATTAGAAAAAAGTTTTTTAGAAAATCTCCAGTAGGAAACACACCATTCTTCAAAATTATATCAAACAAGAAAAAGGAAAGGAATTTAATTTAATTCTTGACTGCAAAACAAGGTGGAATAGTATAGTGGACATGATTCGAAGATTTCTGGCGGTAAAAGAATGTGCTGTTTTAGCATTGAATGATATTGGTTCTTCTTATATGCGGAATGAAGCTCAATATCCTAAACTTTTGGAACTTCATAAAGTCTTGGGACCGATTCTCTAGCAATTGAAGGCTTAGGGCGACGCGATAACAATTTATTAACAAGTGAAGGTATATTTGAATTTCTGTTAAATGAACTAAAAAATTTACGCACTGAAATAAGTTTGAAATTATTACAGGCTTTAGAAGACCGAATTCAGTTCAATGTATTTGCAAAATCCACAAATCATTTCCAGTTCACGAAAGAAATTTAGTGTACTTTCTTTAGCTTCAAAAACCGAAATTATTAAGTTATCTGGAGAGATATTGTCTAGATCATTTCCAAATTCTTATGTGGAAACCGATTCTGATGAAGAGCAAATCAAAGAAAATACTCATCAGGGTAACGCTTCTTTAAAGGAAACCATGGAAAAATCAATTCATAAGTTTCTTGAAGACCCCGAAGAAAAACTTACAAATCCAAAGACACTGAAAGCTGAATTTTTATTATTTGAGGCAACGAATAAAAGGACCAAAAACTTAAATTTGTTATTTGATGCCCTCAAAATTATAAAACCAAGCTCAGTAGCTAGTGAACGAGTATTTTCAATTTCAGACAATATTGTGTCCAAAATAAGAACAAGACTTAACCACCGTTCGATGGATATTTTATGGTTTTTTTTAATCCTATTTTCTTAGGAGAAATTAGAATTAGTGAAAAAAATATATTGTTTGAAATTTGAAATTTTTGTTTGAGCTTCCGTTATTTTGTGTAAGTAATGTGTAATCCTTAGTTTTTTTTATATTTTGACTTTGATATTGATTTCGTTTTTTATTTTATATAAATTAAATAAAATACTTTTTCCTATTCTATTTTTTTGACCAAAATTCGAAAACAGACTAAAACCTTTTTATTGGAAAACTGGAATTCGAAAACCGGTTTTTCAAAAAGCAAGTTCTTGTATAAACCCTAATCAATACGTTGCAAAATCCATCAAAAACGAAAGTGTAGAGAATGATGTAATTATAATTAGAGCAGATAAAGGCAAGACGGTTATCGCTATAAATAAGGAAAATTATAGGTATTAACAAAACTATAGAATTTTTTGAAACTACTAACGTGATTTCCCTTCGCTATGATGCCACCAAACGTTACCAACAACAAATTAAATATGCTGTTAATAACGTAAATCTTATTTTTAATCAAAAACGGAAATTACTATTAATGAACCCTCAACCTCCAAAGTTATATTCCTTAATTAAATTACATAAACAAAACTACCCTATTAGACCTGTTGTCTCTAATATTACTGCACCAGCTACCATTGTATCTAAAAAATCGATTAGTATTATTTGTAAATACACGAATTTCCAACCACGACATAGTGTCAAGGACTCGCTTGAATTAATTGACAAAATTGAAAATTTGCATTTACCATACAATGCTTTATTATCTTTCGATGTCAAAAATTTATTCCCCAGCGTTCCTCCTAAAGATACGGTTAAAGTAATGGTTGACTTACTAATTAAAAATAATACGAACCCGATTATTATTTCTGAAATTTTAGATCTCCTCAATGGTTGCATAGATTAATTTCTTTTTCCAATTCAATAAAAAACTATACACCTGTAACAAAGGTTTGAGCTACTTAGCCCACTACTAGCAGAAATTTTAATGAATAATTTAGAATGTTTAATATTCAACAACCCGTGAACTAACCAGATTTTCTATTGGCATAGGTATGTAGATGATGGTCAATTATATATGTTTTTAAGGGGTGGGATCTAACAAATTCGGGAGAGAAAAATATCATGTACGTAATGTACCGACATATTCATAAACTTAACCATACTTAACGTCAACGCTTTCGTAAAAAGAAGTACATTTCATTACATTGCAGGAAAAGACCCCTTGGATTCAAACGAAAAGTTCGACCAGTTTAGCTTATTGTCCCTCTTTTCCCAAAACAAAAAATTTACGTTACTTATTCGGAGTCCTCGCAAAGAAGGTGTCGACGTATATAGAAACAATAGCAACCCCTTCCTCGCACCATAGTGTAAATCTAAAAGCCTCGGCAGTATCCTCCAAAGGAGGAAGCGACAACTGTTACGAATTCCCCACCTATCTCCCTTGACAATGAACGCAAGGCTGACGAAGAAACGGAACCGCAAGAGCTTTGCAGCTTTACGGAAGAGAGAAAGTTCCCTGGTGGAAGTGTCCATTTCTTATTAATTAACGGTTAGCTAATTGGGCGCTGCGGGCGTTATCAGATTTAATTGCTCGTCCATCGGGTGACGATTTATAACAATTTCAAATGAACGCCGGGAATTCGGTCGGACCCGAGCTTGTAATTAGAAACAAATGGTCCGAGTTGTAGCGCGCTAGTATACGATCGTATAGAGTGTCGCCAGTTTCTCTCGGGGTAATGGTAGTCTTGTAAACAAGTTTTACGGTGCATTTACTTTGAATAATCTTTGCTGGGAACGTTGGCTCGTGCTTAGTGGTGTTAATCGTAAAATTACTGCGTGTAATGATACGAAAAATGATCAGTGCTATGCCAAGTAAAAAAAATCCAGTCAAAATACTATCAATTGACGGTTACTGTCTTTAATAAATGGGCAGAGCTTTGCTTACGCACCTACTTCATGTGTGGTACTTCCTCGTAAACCAGATATTGCAAGTATGGTTGATGCAAATAGAGGTTTAGTCTGAACAAAAATTGAGAATTCAAAATCTACAAATTTGCAATAAAAAAAACTACAAAAGAAAAATTGTTCCTTGACAAAACTGCTAAAATCCAAGTATACATTTCTTTCTTGCACCATACGATTTACTATAGTACTTAGTACCTACATTTTGAGGAATGTTTGTTTCACTGACTATCTATAATAGCCGCTAAAACAAAATTATGGCTGATTTCACACATTCTTATATAAATTTGTAAGTATATAAATAACCCGCGACCTGAAATTGTTGACGAGGAATTATTGTTAGTTATATGAGTCGATGTTTTGGGATATTTTCATTGAAGCTTCGGCTATGCACTGTCGCCATCAAGGTAGTATTGAGAAGACCCGGATTTTAATCGAATTCATTAATATTAGTAATATTAGTAATGAAGCACAAAAGCGAGGATTGTAAATAAACCAGGAAAAAACCAAGTATATGGAAGTAACAAGGAATATTTTCCATTGACAAAGAAACGATACAAGAAAGAATTAAATTACATGACACAAATCGCGGAATACAATGGTTTTCAGAAGTATATGATAAACAATTTGCTTAAAAAACAGAAACAGAACTTGTCCATCAAAAATTGTACAACTCTGATACCTCAAAGTTATCAAGGCACTCAATTTGTTAAGTTACCTTTTCATAAATCGACTAAAAACCTATCCAAAATTTT